>CABFWO010003095.1:11062-24291 GCA_902155825.1 Timema genevievae | reverse complement strand
CCCCCCCCCAATCCACATATCACAGGAGTATATAGACGTATCTTACAAGTCATCTAGACTGAGCATCCCGTTCTGCCTGTTGTCGAAGAGCAGGAAGAGACTGTGCAGGTTGGCGATGGTCGTCTCGTTCCATCCAGGGAATTGCTTCATCACCTTCTGCATGCTCCACCTCCTGTTCTTCTCCTGCATTGCAGCAGTGGTCTTACGTTGGGCCAACAGGCGGCTGTAGAAGTCCTGCACCAGCTTGTCGTACTCGGTAACGGGCTCTTTAGATTTCTTCTTGTCGTCCCCATCGGCCAAAAGCTCGCCTGGATAACAACATATACAATCAAAGATTTAAGAAGGGGTAGTTTGCCAATCGTATCTGCACAATATCTCAGATGTGAGGCCATCATTGGGCAGAGTTAACCAAGGACACGGACTCGTACATTTCCAATGGCGGAATGACGAGTATGGTCTCGTGTCCGTTCGAATAGTGGTATCATTATTTTGACCTCAGGCCGCGTTTATACAGAGAGAAACTGGTGACGGAAACGCGACGGTAACTGAAGTTTCTCTGTAAGAGCATACAGAGTTTAATGTTTATGTTTATACTGGGGCAACTCAAAGTTGATGGCAACATGATTGACGAGCGACGTGGCAAATGGAATTGCTCCAGGCACGACATGCTGTAAGCTAATCAGTTTCCGACAGTACTTTGTTGCGATAAGACTTGTTTTTCAAACGATACGTCAGAACAGAAAGAACATTTAAAATTCGTGCAGTTTGTTGAAAACTACCCCTATTTGTTTGATCTTAAGTGTAAAGGATACTCTAATAAGAACTAAATAATATTTCCGGATAGTTTTCCAAATCTTTTAGAGTATGCCACAGATTATGGTTCACATTAATAATATTATAGGGGATACACTTTAATGTAATGTAAACGTATTCAAAACCTTTTCTTCACAACGTATACTACAACAGCGTCCTCCTCTGAGGATGACATACCGATAACTGTATAAATAATAACGTCCTCCTAAGATGATGACTAGCCATAAACTGGCATTGCTCTTGTATAAACACCTTTATAAACCAGTCACTGGAGACTAGCAACTCTCTATTGAACAACCTCAGTCACAGTTGCTTTTTCGTCAGCAGTTGCTCCCTGTATAAACGTGGTCTTAAAGGCAGCTAGCTTGCCATCGATAGTTCCATTATGCCATAACTTATAAGATATAGACATAGTGCAATACATGAAGGTAAGACTATCTTTCAGTGTAGATTAAAGTGCACATAGGATTTTTTTTTCATGGTGTCAACGCACAATCGAGCTAGATCAACCAAGTGGCCACCTTCTGTTGGCGAAGATAAAACTTCGTAGAGGTCATTTTTACTAAATTTAAATTATTTTTCAACACCATCAGTTCTTTTTAAAGGTGGAAAGTATTGTAAAGAAGAAAATAGTGTAGCTTAATAATGAAAGGAGTTTTGTATTTTTTTAAGAAAATAGTTTAAATATTATGTTAGTTCAATTTGACAAAGTCTGGTTCAGTGTCCGAACGTTCCTTGTTGAATGGGTAATGTACCTGTTCACTAATGGGTCTAGTGGTTTTAGTACGCTTTATTCGAATTGAGGAAACATGTTTCTCTTTGTTACTTAGCATTAATAAAATGCATTATTATTACCATTATTATTAATTAACACACCAAAAGAACGGACGTACCGATTTTTTTCCCCCCTCAGTAATTGATTGCGGTTTAACAAAAAGGATGTCCGCCATGAAACTCAACCGTATATACTTAAAATGTTGGAGTCTCGTGATAGACACCCTGTATTTTCTTGCATTAAAATACCGTATTCACGAACATGCTATCTTGATTCTTGGTCCTTATCGATTCCTATTATATTAGCTTGGTCTTATTCCATTCAATCTCATGAAAAATATTTCCAAAAACACTAAATTAATTAATTTAAATCATATTATCCACCCTAACTGAATCAAACCTTTTTTTTATGTAAGGAAAATTAGGTTTATCTAGGTTAGAATAGTTTAACATTATAATCATATTAACTATTGAGAATTAAAATACCTATGATGCCATGTTGAGACAGTTCCAGTCTTATTTATTTCTTTAAATATCTACTCAAGTTCTCTAATCGACGCTTTCCAGGCAATGTTACACAATATGGCGGAACGCTATTTATGGTTTAGATGAGTAGTGTTATAATACTAGAAAACTTACAAACAATATTATTTTTTGTATCATTTGAATCTCTGTATTTTTTTGGGTGTTGATTAATAATAAGAATACACAGAAAATATGTGTACTATTCCCAGACTTAGGAAACCCCGCCTCTATCTTTTCTAAGTACATATATACCAATATCTCTACAAGAAGCTAAGACACGAATCTTTTGTAATTTAATCTAAAATAACTATCAATAAATTGTATTACTATTTTGTTAAGAGGTTAAGAAATGTGTCACTCACCCGTCGATGAATAGTCTTCTTGACGATAAAAACAAATTGGTTTTCTTTTTACAGGATAGTCGAATATTCGCTTTACAATTGCATTGAGTGTATTACCCATTTTGTCAACAATGAAGCCATTGATAAAGAAAATGAAGACTTGCTTCCATATTCAGGCAGAGCTGGTATAACACAAAAGTGAGCGTCGAGGTGTCAGTGCTTTGAACTAATGGCGTTGTACACCTTATTAGAAGAAAACGCCAAGTACTCCTTAGTTTAAAGTGTACTAAGCATATCTTGAATATGATAATGGATTAATGCTGAACAGACATCCACACTCTCAGTTATAGGTATATGCATTTATATCTTATATTTCTAACAAAAATGATCATTGTTGTATCCTCCCTCCATTGTGTAGCCTCCTGGAGTTTCTACAGATGATCATTGTTGTACCCTATTGGGGTTTCTACTGATGATCATGGTTGTATCCTCCTGGAGTTTCTACTGATGATCATTGTTGTATCCTCCTGGAGTTTCTACTGATAATCATGGTTGTATCCTGTTGGAGTTTCTACCTACGATCATTTTTGTATCCTCTTGGGGTTTCTAGGGATAATCATGGTTGTATCCTCTTGGGGTTTCTACTGATGATCATTGTCGTATCCTCTTGGGGTTTCTACTGATGATCATGGTTGTATCATCTTGGAGTTTCTACCGATGATCATTTTTGTATTTTCCTGAGGTTTCTACTGATGATCATGATTTATTATATTGCGGTTTCTACTGACGATCATTGTTTTATCATCCTGGAGCTTATACTGATGATCATTGTTGTATCCTGAAGCTTCTACTGATGATATTTGTTGTATCCTCTTGGAGTTTCTACTGATGGTTTTATCCTCTCCTCGTCTTATAATCTCATTGAGTTTCTATTGATGATCATTGTTGTATCCTCATGGAGTTTTTAATGATGATCATTGTTGTATAATCTTGGAGTTTCTACTGGTAATCATTGTTGTATCCTCCTGGAGTTTCTACTGATGATAATTGTTGTATCCTCCTGGAGTTTCTACTGATGATCATTGTTGTATCCTCTTGGAGTTTCTACTGATGATCATTGTTGTATCTTCCTGGAGTTTCTACTGATAACTATGCTAGAGAAATATATTGGAGTGAGTTTCACCTCCCTTTAACAATAATCAGAACTAAGTTTCAGGCTGTTTGTCAAGTGGTTCACACGTCAATGCCAGTGCTTAGCAACGCCTAGGTGTCGTGAATAATAAGTGTGTCAAAGAGATCCTCCAAACCGGATAGTTTAAATACGTTCTCCACTTGACGCAACGGACAGATGCGCCAAACAAGCCAAATTATGAAGCTTTTCCTCTGGCTTGTCTTTACACTCTTTTTTTTGCCACGCTTTTCACTACTCATCCCGACTATTTGCCTTTAATTACACTAATGGAGTAGGTTTAAAGAATGTATAGTTTGGAGAAAATATATCGCATTTGCGTGGAAGGAGAGTGGGAGGCCATTTAAGAAAAAATACCCTGATTAAAACTAGTAGGAACCACTTCGGTGACTGCATGGTCTAAGGCACCACTCTCGCAGTAGACTAGACTGTTGATGACGGAGAGATCGAGGTTTGAATCTTGGTCGGGTGTACTGGAGGTAGATTTTCGAAAACAGTTTTCCACTCTCCCTCCACGCAAATGCTGGTACACTTCCTATATATATAACCTCCCTAATCTCTAAAACCATTAACGTAATTAGTACATAAGTGTATAATCAGAACGGTTATTAAGACGCGGTGCTAAAAAAACAGTATGGATTCGAACTACGACCTTCCTGTCATCAGCAAATGAGATTAGATGAGCTTGACGTTTGCCTTGATTAATTTCGCATGTACAGTGACCGTTTATTTAGAGATATTTCAGTTTTTGGTGGTTCAAAATTTCAAAAACCAAACAATTACTGTTAACTCCCGACTATCCTGGGTAATGGAGGGGACACGTGCCACGGATAAACCAAAGCCACGGATAACCCACATATTTTGTAAAACAAGATATCGTAGCACATTCAATTCAAACTTGTACTCACCCATCGTGATTATGTTTATGAACACATCATTATATTTCACGCACTAAGATAATTATAAAACACACTTTAAATCAATGTACAGTTTACTCAAAATAGACACATCATTTAAAAAGTTTGTATTAGTCTTCTGCTTCATCACAGCTGCTTACTTTTCCCTTATCCCTCTACGTATTTTCAGTAACATCAGTTTGTCAGATAGGAGCGTGTCGTCTGCCTGTTCCAGATAATTAAGCAGGTCATGAGTCCATTCCAGTGCAGTCCCTCGTTGCATAATCTTTTTGCCTTTCTGGTCATTACCTCTTCCTTAAGGATTTACTGAGTACAACAATCGGTAGCCCTGTATTCTCTATCAATGTGGCGTTTTTCAAAAACGTATCCCCTGCTGTTGGCGATGCCACGGCTAAGCCGCAAAGCGGATAGCGGGAGTCTACTGTACTTACCAGTGTGATGAAAAACTGAAATTCTGCAGGCAGGTAAAAAAACTACTCCAAATAAATATTAGGACTTTGGGCAACGAGGAAAACGGTGGTATGAAGATAAAACACTTTTAGGTGGGGCAAAAAATTTAGATTTGACCAGGCAGGTAGAAGGGCAACTCCAGATAACCACATTCGTTTTAAAATTTGAAATTTCTAGCTAAGATTTATTTAAATAGGGATAATTAGGGGTGAGGGCTACAATTTCAAAACCTAATCGAAACCACAACTTTTCTGTATGATGTAAAACTGAAATTCAAAATTCAGCAAAAAGGTATAAAAATTACTCCAAATATCCATAAAAGGCTGAAGATTTTAAATTGAGAAAATAGTTAGTGGTAGGGGGTAAGGGGGCGTGATTAAAAATATAAAGCTCTTTAGGTGGGCAGAAAATTTAATTTTGGTGAGATATAAAATGTAAGCTTTACATGTAAGTCAATAGACCTTCCCGGAGAGCCAAATTATGTCTGAACATATCGAATTTCAAAATTGAGGCCCGGGAAATAGAAGAGATCGAAATTGATACAACTAATATAGAACTTTTTGGTGTGGTTTAAAATTTAAATCTGGCAAGCATAAACAATTTAAAAAAATTAATCTAAACATTTCAAAATGAGAATGTGGGAACTTAAAAAAGGTGGGGGAAGGAGGGAGTAGCCTAAAATCTTTCCAAAATTATTATAAAATATTTTTACGGCATGTAAGAAAGTTTAAATTTGCCAAGTTTGTAAAATGACCACCCCACAATACCCATAAAAGCTGGATAGTTTGAAATTTAAAAATATGGGACGAAAACAGGCTAGCAAAAAAAAAAAAAATCTCAATATGGTAGAAAACTTGAATTTTGTATTGTCAGGAACAAATCTAAAAAAATGACCAAACACTAAATATTATCCTAAAGAATATCCATTAGCGTTGCGATAACAAAGTTAAAAATTGAAGGATCTAGCAGCAACATAATTAAAATAAACCAATCCTGGAGACATTGTTCGGTTAACTGTGATGCTGTTTGGAAAACCATGACTATTCAATATGTTTCTGAAGCAGAGTATATTATTTATTTATTTGGTTAAGTGTGAAGCTATTTTGTCCAACACATTTATGTAACAATAAATATTAGTTCGTTCATCTTATTTTATGATCGTGCTTAGGTAATTATTGCGTTGCCAATGAATCGCGTTTGATTGTGCAGCTATTTTGTGGACAAGGTAATATAGTGTTTCAAATATTTAATTTATTTTAATTTATTAATTACCATTATTGGTTTTGTGATTGCCGTAGCTGGATTTTATCAATGAAGAACTTTATCAAAAAGTGTATGGCCGGATGTTGAACGTTCTAATTTGATAAAGTTTTGGTGCAGCGAAGAACGGCTCAAACTGCTAGTAGTGGGTGTAAAGGAAATGTTTGCGTTTTATAATGACTGGGTTTTTACAATGGATGTAAATAGGTGGGGCTTTATATGACGGATAATCATGCAAATATGCCGAGTGTCACTTGTGTGGGCAAATGCTAATGACGCGCGATGACATAAGCTAATGTCAAGAGACATTTATAAATAGCAGTTGGCCAGGCGTATGTACGAGGAACACATGTTCTTCCGCTCCCCCCCGCAAACGGGAATATTCATTAAAAAAGTAATTGATAAAATACCAACATATTGTCATGGATAGAAATATTGTAAAACTGATTTTTATGGGTCTTAATGTATTGTCGAGCTAGGTGGTCTTGGGGTAAAGTGCTCACCAAAGTACCACATGTTCGTGGGTTCAAACACAGCTGGGGTCAACGGATTTTTCTTGAGGGATAATAATCTGTAGCACGACTTCCTTCGGAGGGAAAGTAAAGTTGTTGGTGGTCTCTTCTTTATTTGTTAAGTGAATGTGAAGTGGGGAATTTGAAATGTTCAGTAGCTACACACGGGGAATACAAGGTAAAATAAAAATGTCGTAAACAGTCAAACTGCAGAAAAATCTTCTTTGAGAAAATGTATATATTATTGAAACAATATCTTTTAAATAATTTACGTTTATGTGAGAGGGAAAAAATCAATATCTGGCTAAATATAATAGGTGAATAATAACTTCGAGTATAAAGAGAGAGCGGATACTAAATTTACAATCCACACATGATTCCATTTTTTTAAGTCTTTTCAACACAAGGCTTTATGAGTGACCTTTAGCATAGGCTGAACATGATTAAGCTCAGTGGTAGTGGTATAGCATTAATACACTAAGCCAAAGATTCCAAGTTCGATTCCCATGTTTATGTGTCTTTATCAATAAATATTATTGAATTATTAATTATTATTATTATTATTATTATTATTATTATTATTATTATTATTATCTGTTGTAATGTTTCAACTGTGATGATTTCATATTTTGTTTTTCAAACGCAGTCTTGAACAGTTTTTTGGGTTTTTTAAAAACTCAATTGTAAGAATGCAATTTGTGATTCAACATTTGAGGACATCATATTTATAACTTACATATATTGATAAAGATTAATAACACACAAAAATTAGTAGATAAAAATGTCATGAATGTGCTACAGGACTTCAAATCAATTAACGACGTTGCCTATTTGAAGATTTCGAAACTATTTTACGAAGAGAGTTGCATCTTACGCACCTAAGCAGTCTAAACATTATCACACTTACAGTGGATTCACATTTTCACTCTAAAACGACAGCAGTGCTGATATTTGGTCACATGACAGCTTTGATCCAATCACAAGAGGTCCGCGTGGCCAGCGTAGCCCGCACTGCTCGAGTAGAGATAATCTCAACTTTTCCAGCATTTCTACAGAAAACCGGCCAAGAAGACCCGATCAGTGCATGCGCGGACTTTCAAACATGCGTTTTTTTTTATAAATACAGCACACTATCACGATGGCTTATCTCAAAAGTGATGATTTAAAAACAATAGTTTATTGGAAACCATGAGGTTTATCGATGACCAAATCAAACCCAAGCAGTAAGTAAAACAGCTAATTTTTTTTTAAGTACAATAACTTGCACTGATTGTAATATTTACATTTTTATGTTTGACGTTTCAATGCATCATGGGTAAACAAAGATTCCCAACTTTCCGCGAGTGTGTGAACAGCTGAACCACTAAGAGGTGCGGACTCACTGCACTGCTTTCAAATTTCAGTGTACGTGGGAATTTAGCTTTAGACGCTAATGCACAAAATAGAATGAGAGGGAAGAAAATGAGAGGTTCACCCTGAGAGGGATCTTGACTATGTGCTAATAACCCTTTCCCTCTTCCTCTGACGAGTTTACAGTTACTTTAATATTTGCGCCTTGAAAACATTGACTTGCTTTTTAATTTTACCTTTTTTCTGGTTTCATATTCTAAATAGACATGTTCCCACGGACTTTTTTTAATCTACAACTCGGCAGGCAAAATCCTACAGGCCATTTTTGTGATCAAGCCAAATAGCCTAAGTTGTAGGGGATTTGTAAAAAATGCATTTACAAAAAACTACTTAGAGATAAAAATAATAATTTTGTGACACTGTAGGACTATTTTAAGAATTATTTAAGAATGTATGGTTTTTGTTTCAACGTTATATCTTTAAAACTCGCTGAGGTAAACGTAAATTCATTAACAAGGAAAATACTATCTTGACCATCCATGACGTCACAGGTAGGCAATGTCATTAAAATAGACCCACTTCGGTGGCCACGTGGTCTAACGCAATACTCTCGCAGTAGACGAGAATGCTGATGACGTAACACCTTAAAATATAAAGTTTCATACATAACTAAAAACAATAAACTCCTTGGCATCAGCCCAAAATCGAGCCATACCTAATAAGCAGCCGTCTGTTGGCGAAGATACTGCAAAGAGGATGTCATGTGGTCAACACAACGAACCCTACGGCCATTAATCACAATTTTTTAGACAGCAGCCACTATTTTTTTCATTCGAGTAGTTCCTTATTTGTCTGAGTTTTGGACACCGTTCCAGACCCCCTGCTTCACAGAAAAATCGGGAAACGCCAGGGATCAAATCCAGGAGCTCTGAGTAGTGATACTTAGCTAAATCTACCAAAATAATTAATTGTTTGTTAACGCCCCTGCGTTCTGCTCAGAGTGAAAATATATGGCACCAAATCGCAAATCGCTTCATATTTACTAGTCCCAGCCGGTATTTGTGCCACGAACTGTCAGAATTATGGGAGGATGTAAGCGAGTAAAAACTAGTACTTTTGCAGGTTTTTATAGCAAAAAAATCTTTTTGGGCCAAAATATAAACAATTATGCTCTATTAGATTACATCTTGTTTGATTTTCTACACACTGTAATATCAACAGTTCTTTGATATCTGTCCTGATAATATTAGCAATTGATGATAAACTTTTTAAATTAAGAGAAAATGTACTGTTCAAATGCTAATTTGCTCACGCTCATTGTTTAATAACAATAATAATAATATTTAGCACCGCGTCTTACTACCCGTTCGGGTTATACGCTTAAGTACTAATTACACTAATGGATTAGGAATTGGGAAGGTTGAATTCAGAGGAAGTGAACCCGCATTTGCGTGGAGGGAGAGTGGAAAACCATTTAGAATAAAACCACCCCAGTTCACCCGACCGAGATTCGAACCTCGATCTCCCCGTCCTCGGCAGTCGAGCTCAACACGACTAGCGCGTTAGCCAACTACGCCACCGAGGCGGGTATTTAATAACAGCTGTTGAAATTACTGAGTGTAGCAAATTCTACTTAACACATATGCTGAAGCAGTATTTTATTTATTGCGTCACAATGTTTTTAATTATTACAAAAACTGCCACAAATACTGGGCTTAGGTCCCGTTCCCTTCCAACCCACCCCCCGTTCTAAAGGAAGTAGTGTGGGTGGAGAGTTGTTGGGGGGTGAGATAAGGAGGACACGGTCTAGCAGTGCAACTGATCTCGGAGAATGACACGCTAACCGCGCAGTCAGGTCAATGCTACCTTGAAGGCGACCAAGGTCGTTGAATCCTCCAGCAGCGGCGAATAAAGGTGGGAGGGGAATAGTTCCGGCTCTCTCGAGCAGTTTAGTAGGACAGCAGACAGCACTGCAGTCTTTCACATGTTAACCTTGATACTAGGAGAGTACCCGCCATTGTGGAGGTATGATGTCATGATATACAACATACATTTGGATATTAGGGGAGTAAATGCCACTGTGGAGGTATGATTTTATGGTCTCCAATATATATTCGGTAACTAGGAGTGTATCTGCCATTGTGGAGGTATAATGTGACGATCTACAACAAACATTTGGATACTAGGAGAGTACCTGCCATTGTGGAGGTATGATGGCATTGTCTACAATATACATTCGGATACTAGAAGTGTAGCTGCCATTGTGGAGGTATGATGTCATTATCTACAATAAGTCACTCGATGACGAATATTAACTTACGGAACGACCATTTTGGTTGGTTTTTATACTTTGTTTGCCATAGGAAGACTAGAAAGTTGAGTTACTAATAAACTCGAATAACTGGAAGGAAAGTGGGAAATAATTTAGAAAAAAAACCCACCCATAATGCTTTTTCTTGGCTGGGATTCGAACGCTGACCTCTCCGTCAACAACAAACCAAACAAGATGAGCCATACATTTAGTTTTCTTGATTACCCATATTTATTATAATATTAACAATGAAGTTAATAAAGAATAAGTTTAACAAAACCACAAATATCAACATTAACGCCTAAAACTCATACAAAGTCACATCCTGGTGTCTTTAGCTCCGTGAAAAAAAATTTAGGCCCTCCCCCACACCCACATAATAAGCGTGCTTTAAAAATTTCAAATTCAGATTTGTTGCTTCAAAAATAAGTGAGCCTTAGTTTTGACTTTGTAGAAACATTTAAATGTATAATATATTGATGTATACAGTAGAACATTTTTAATTCGCCTCCAAGGGATACCTAAAATAATTCGAAATATCCAAAATTCAAATTAACTATTTTTTATGAGTATCCAGGCAGCTGGTACACAATAAATAAATAATCTCAAAATATGCTTCATATAAACACACATACTAATAAAATATATAAAAACAAGGCCTGCTCGAGGGCGCGCCAAACAGGGTTAAACCTAACCTAACGTAGCCCGAGCGTGATATGAAAATAATCTCCAAACCTAACATAGCATACATACATAACATAGCATACTCCATTATAAATAAACTAACCCATTTGGTTTCAAAGAGGTTACAATTATTTATTCTAATAACCCATCTTTAGTGTGTATGCTCCTAACAATAGAAAAAGTAGGGCAGGAGATATATGAGCCACATATATAAGTAGTGGTGATTGATAATTAGTATATCAGGCATCAATGACAGTCGATGTTTCACACCCACCACTAGTTATTTTCATAGGAAGAACCTTATCTGACAGCTAGAAAATTACTAGATCTAGAGAATGAAAGAGACGCCAAATATTGTCAACACAATAACCTCGTTTGATAGTTTTTGAGGTTCGTTCTTTGATGATTATTCTCTTTATATTAAATTTAGTACGTAGATGTTTATGTACTGATGATTAGAATATGAACACATGTTCATAAGTACAAAGCTTCACAACAGATTCCAATCACAAGTTAAGGGCTTTTTAAAAGACATATTGTACGGTCTATTTTATCATATTAATATGCAACGCCATATGGTTTTTTTTAACAGTTGTAAAGGGACTGTGACTCTTACTTATACATCTCAATGACTGACAAAGTGCGAACACTGGATTGTATGAAAGAAAGGTTCCATAAATGATGGGTAGAGTATATATATAATACATTCACGACTTTAGTTTACTTGGATGACAGCTCAAAAAGTTACTAGAAATAATCTCTAATATATTCTTACGCCAACAGCTGACATCTGTCACTTTGGCTAAGTGTTATGAAAACGGATGGTAATGTATGAATTTGATAGTTAACTACAGTACTTTAGGCCAATATTATATATTGTTATTTTCAATGATTAAGAAACGACGAGGGTAGACAGTCACCTTGGGAAATATTCCCAGCCATGTAATCCGAGTAACATATTTTTGATCCAAGACTCAATATAGTACAAATACATATACCCAGTGTTTCATAACAGATGTTTCGGACATAGAAATATTCATTAAGGCCATAGAAAGTATCAATTAATGGATACATAACTGTGATTAGGATGTATTTTCTCGTAACCCGCCTCGGTGGCGTAGTTGGCTAACGCGCTAGTCGTGTTGAGCTCGACCACCGATGACGGGGAGATCGAGGTTGAATCTCGGTCGGGTGAACTGGGGGTGGTATTTCCTAAATGGTTTTCCACTCTACCTCCACGCAAATGCGGGTTCACTTCCTCTAAATTCAACTCTCCCAATTCCTAATCCATTAGCGTAATTAGTACTTATGCGTGTAACCCGAACGGGTAGTAAGACGCGGTGATAAATATTATTATATTATTATATTTTCTCGTAGTCCATTATGCGAGTGTTTTCGATTTCTGTATCAACTTCTTTAATATTTTCAACTGAACTTTTTTTTACTCTCCATGAACAACACCACTGAAGTTTCAATACTATATTATCCATGCCTCTCCTCTATACGCTGCTACATTGATTTCCTCTGATTATTTTAATTGTTTGGTTGACATGACAACAATTTTTTTAAGAAAGAGAAAAAGAAACCGGACGCGCTGGTTTTTTGATTAGAAAAACCTCGTTTGGCGCGAGCTAAAAGTTTAATTTTATTTTGGTTTTTGACATAATTTCTACTGGTAGCCAGTGTGGGTTGAAGTCTGGACTACTTATCACTAGAATGGATACAAATTTTATCCACGCTAACTACAAGAAGTGAGATATATTCACCTTAAAATATTTAGGTAGTGACTCCTGCAAATTTATTGAGATTTATTTATCAAGAAAAAAATAGGAAAAAAGAAGATTTACTTTCTATTTATTAACATATAACTCAAGACTACAACTACACATTAATTTTTTCTACCAAGACAATTTATTGTGGGGTCAAATAGGTTAGCAAGAGGAAAGACACAATATTTTTTCATCTAAACTTATTAACCACTATTTCCACTATTTACCACTAAATTTGTCAAATTAAGATCAGTATTTAAATTATTGGTTTTTTCTTTGTTTAGTCGTAATATCTGATAAACAGAGTCCCATTATATATATATATATATATATA
>CABFWO010003094.1:71283-97760 GCA_902155825.1 Timema genevievae | reverse complement strand
AAAATCTTGCAACTAGAGTGTTCATCATCGCAGGCCCAAATCAACTCGCGCGAGTTCTGGGAGTAGAAGGAAAAAGAAAATACCAAGATCTGCCAGAAATGTGTGCAGTGCATTCGTATTTGAATGATTACTCGACATTTTCCGCGGTGACGATGGGGGACAAAGTGACAAGGTTTCTTGTTAATAAATAAATTATGTCCTTATCTTGAAAGAATTGAGATTTGTGCTCATTGCTTATCTGTGAAGCCATTCTAAAATGGTCAAAAACAGCCTTTTGGACACAGTTTTTATCCAAATATTTAATATTTCAATTATTTTCAGTACTAGGAACGTCTATTACCTCTTTATCTTGTTTAATGATAACTGATCCACGTGCAATATGTTCGTGTAAATGTACGATTTCTAGCCGATTGTATCACAGAGTTGATTGATACTTGATGTGCGCTTTAAAGTCCGTTCCCACGCCTATTTCTCTGAAACTACGGCCAAAATAGCATAATGGGTTTTATTCAGACTTAAGTTTTATATATTTAAGTGTTTTTTTTAATTTCGATTATAGCTCTGAAATTAAGGGCAGACAATATTTTTTTTATAAACAGCCATAACGATTTTGTTTGAAATGTATACCTGGGACTGTTATAGGCCTACATGACAAATAGATGACCTGACAGTCTAGGGGTAGAGTGACGGACTCCTGTGCTGGGGGTTCGGGGATCAATCCTCAGTCCCGGCACAGATTAATCTGATTGACGAACCCTTCCTTCACCTCTGACAGGACGTGTATTAATCACAACTTGTGAATGTGTGGAATGCCAGGCCTCCCCCGTTGGTTCGGATCCCACGTTAAACTGTAGGTCCTCCATTTCATCTCACAATCACCCTACCATTACACATTAGCGTAAGTGCGTATTACCGAACGGGTAGTAAGACGCGGTGCTAATAATAATAATAATAATAATAATAATAATAATATATGACAAATAACACTGTGTACTTCTTCTTCGGTATAAAATTAGTCGAAGGACTGATTTTTCTTAGAAAACTTAATATTTTTCATAAATTGCTCTCATGTATTTGTTAAAAACGGGTATTTGTGGAGTGTAGTTTGTTCCCTGAAACCAGGAAGAGTTTAACCCCCCACCCCGGTGAGCACTGAACAGTACACACGCCTGGTAAGACGGGCTAGTCCACCATAAGGGGTATGAATTCCCCTGTAGCAAGCCAACCCGCCTCACAGGGTGGAGTCCAGTCATGCATAGCTACCGGGTGTTATTAATTAATGACTGGATCCAGAGAACTTCACACAATTATTTCTAAAAAAAAAAAGGGTAGTAATCGACAACAGGGCTTTTAGCACTTTAACTTCATTAAAAAAGGGGACTTAGGGACCAACATTTTTTTTAAAAGGGACTTTTAGGGACCACTTACTCTAAATGTATCCTTCTTGATCCGTAAAACCATTAACTTAAATAAGACACGGGACTTAAAAAGGTGTTTTCTACTCAAGAGCGTCGTCCTCCCCTCCACAGGCTGCTTTGGAGCGACATGAAACATTAAGTTTAGACAGCACACGGTATCAAACCAAAGACACTCAGATACGGTTTGTTGATGGTGTGAAGCTCAGCGCCCTAACGATACTGACCACAACCTGAGGTCGCGTGCCGGAGCCCTAATGGCAATTCCATTTTTAATATCGTATTAGTATGCATGACCTTATAACTAAAACATACGTTTTGGATGTGTCCATTTTGTTTTAGCGACGCCTAGCAACGCGTCTTAACTACGCTAATGGTTTTAGGGATTAGGAAGGTTATATTTAGTGGAAGTGTACCCGAATTTGTGTGGGTGGGGAAGTAGAAAACCTTTTGGAAAATTTCAGTACACCCTGCCGAGATTCGAACCTCGCTCTCCCCATCATCAGCAGTCTAGCCTACTAAGAGAGAAGCGCCTTAGACCATGCGAACGTAGTTGTTAATCCAACCGACCAATGGAGTGCAGCTCTACCGGATGTAGCACGCCGCGTCACACTCTCACTTTCACTCGGCACACAGCCCCGGGTGTGTGTGTGTGTGTGTGTGTAGTTTCTGCGAGAATCACACACGCACGCACCACACACACACGCATCAACAAGCCACATGTCAACTTGTTTGTCTCGCGTTCCAGAGGAGGTTTACAATGTGCTGTTACATATACTGTCATCCACAGTCGATAGTAACAGACGGTCAAGTGTGCTAACCACTCGCCTAAGCCTGTTTAAAGGCTATTTTTGCAACGATGATCGGTTTTCAATACAGTAAAATACAGTAAAACCTTGATTAGATATAAATTACTAAAATAATACAGTCTGGACGCTATCACTCGGCCAACAAGTTGTTGACATTTTACCTGGTTTCCAGGAATGTAAAACTCAGAATATACTAAACAATAATATTACCAGTTGTTCTCTCTGGGTGTGAAACGTGGTCTCTTACCTACATGACGGACACAAGGTGCGTAGGAAGATACCGGGTCCAAAAAGGGATGAGGATACATATTGAGGAGTTACTTACCCTGTACTCTTCACAAGACATTGTTAGGATAAGCAAGATTCGTAGATTAAAGTGGGAAGGACATGCAGCGCGAATGGGAGAATCTATAACTATATTCAGGGTACTGACTGGCAGACCCAACGGGAAGAGACAATTGGGAAGAACTAGATGTAGATGGGAGGATAACATTAGAATGGACCTGAAAAATATAGGATGTAATGAGGTGGACTGGATAGAACTATCTCAAGATAGGGATAGGTGGCGTACTTTTGTAAGTGCGGCAATGAACTTTCGAGCTCCTATTGTCATGGAGTAAGCAAAGAAACCTAAGTAAAACCTTTAAAATCAGGACTATCGCTACATTATTGTTTTATTTACTCACTGTATTAAATATAGTCAGTAAACGAAGATGGACAGCTTCTTAAAAACCCGTCCATCTTCAACAGATCCACAACTGTCAAGTTCTTATCGAGTCTGACTGTTTTGATATCGTATTACAATTTTGCAAGGATTACAAGCAATACATAAGACTTTTTCTGCTGCTCTACAATAAACAATTATTTTAAATTTCCTTGTAGCTTGTCTGTTATTTTCGTTAATCCTTACTTTAGGTAATCCAAAGTATCGCCCTTCCACTTAGTCCAGATTATCGTAGTTTTACTGTATTTTTACTGTATCAAACTTTTTTGTAGTTGTGGTCTTAATAAAAAGCACATAACGTACTTTTTTTTTCAGCATCACAATACTGTCTTTATAATTTGCATGTTATAATATAATAAGAGATTTAAAAAAAGCCTCTCAACATTTGTAAATATCAATATTAAACTTTGTCTTCTTTAAATGAATTGAATATATGTTATTGGCTAAGGTCCAAATTATCTATAGCTATAAACTAAGCACAAGGAGAAACTAAAAATAATGAATATAAATAAGTTGAGAGTATTTTGTTGTCGTTGTTGAATTCATTGCTGACAGATCGGTACCAAATTAGGTGAAAACCGCTTGTCACGCACATTTTTCAGCGAAAGATTCAACTCCGTCATGTATCACAGAGAGGAAGGAAGATAAATAGTCTACGTGAGGTCGTAGGTAACGAGTCAACATCTCAAGGAAATGTTCAGTTTATCGCGCAAGAAAACTACAACCTCATAAAAATGTGATCTTTGATTCTTTAAGAGTCGTAAATATTTCAAGTTTCTTACTTTAAAATAATGTTATTGGGACCAAAATTTACCTTTATCAGTCATGATCGGTAATGTTTTCATCATCATCATCATCATCCAACATGAGCCTCTTCATTTACTCCTGTCCTCCCACCACCTTTAATCCTCCATTCCTCTTCACATTCCATTTATCCACCCGTGCCTGGGTCTTCCTCTTGGCTTCCTACCCGCCCCCTCTTTGGAACCCATTCCCTCTTCTGTCCTCTTCACACGTCCATACCGCCTCAATCTCTCCTTCTCTATCCTATACGGCAGAGGTTCCTCCTTCACTCTCTCTCCTTCACCCTTTCATTCCTCATCCTGTCCATCCTTGTTACTCCCAGCCTACTCCTCAGAAAGTTCATCTCACATGCCTGTATCCTGCTCAGTAGTGCTATAAGAAATTTAAATAATTAATATTTTATTTATTCTATTTTATATATATATATATATATAGGCAGGGCCATAAGTATTTGAGGAAAGATTGAATTCACGCTATATATATATATATATATATATAGCGTGAATATATATATATATATATATATATATATAAAGCAAGAGTATCAAGTGGTGACCGCGGTACCTTTGACAGGTTTTTAAGTCTATCGGGTCCCCAAACTGTTGCCAAACCTTGCCGAGTGAGTCTACGTTACAGCACGTACTGAGGAGTGTACAATTATTCATTTTCAGTGTACTAATCAGCTGTTTTCTGACGTTTAGAAATGTACTGAAATGTACTGAAATCGACCGCGCAGACGTGTTTTGTCATTTGGAAAAGCAGAATAGGATGTTGGTAAGAAGAAACTTTTAGAAAACACAAACGTGTTACTTTGTGATCAACAATGATAACATTTTACTATGATATTAGTGTTGTTCTCCTGAAGCGATTAGGAAGGTTGAAATTAGAGGATGTGTACCCGCATTAGGGTGTAGTAACAGTGTAAAACCATTTAGGACACACAGAAAAAACCTCAGTACATCCGACCGGGATACGAAACCTCGATCTCCCCGTCTTCAGCAGTTTAGTCTATTGCGAGAGTAGCGCCCTACACCATGCGGTCACCGAAGCGGGTACTCCCTTTATTTTTTGTGTTTGGTCTTAAGGCGACGTCTTCATTGCTTGATATATTAATATTGTACTTCAGGTGCGTTCAGCTTTAATTAAAATTGTTTCATACTCATCCCCCTCCATGAATGTGTCCCTGTCTGCGGTCGCTATGATGATGTTGATGAAGATGAAAAGGGGAAGAGGGGGAAGGAGAAAGTCTCGCCCAAAGACACAAAAAAAAAGCGCGAGTAAAATGTAAATATTTGCCCAAAGTGAACTCTGATTCTGTTGTTCCTCCGCCCTTGTTTTAAATGATACCTCCTCGAGAAAGCTGTGTCCCTAGTCATTAGCAAGGTACTGATACATGTGTAGTATATATGCATGTGTTGAGGAGGTGTTAATGTGTTCAGTACACGGTCTGTCTGTCTGTCTGTCTATCTGACCCAGCATGCATCTGCACTCCACTGCTCTCACATTCACGCCACTTGCTTGTTTGAACACGGAACACTCAAAATAACCGAACACTACCGAAAAACCGAACGGGTTATTTTATTCACGCCCGGGTCTTACTTACTTAAGACATACGGGATCTCCGCACTCCCCCCAACCCCCTTACCTGCCTACGTCTTGGAACCACGTACGGAAACCATCAATCACGCTAATGGAATCGGGATAAATTTTAGAGAAAATGTTAAACGCATTTCCGTGGAGGGAGTAAAAGATAAACCATTTATAGGGGGGGGAGGAAAAAACCGCCCTTAAATTCGAAACCCGGATCTACACGTCGTTGGAAATCCAGTCTTGACACGAGAGTGACGCGTCGAAACCATTCGAGCACCGATGCGGGTTATCCTCATTTAATTAATCTAATGTGGTAGAGATGAGTAGGGTAGACTTGAGAGAAAATACACACACGTTCGCGTAAAGAAAGAGTGGAAAGCCATCTGGGGTCTGGGGGATCAGTACACATGGCCAGGATGCGAACCCTGACCTCTCCTTCACCATAAAAAAAGACTGTATGAGCTTGAGGTTTAGTCCGCCTACTCACCGATGCAGTTAAACGTTTGTTGTTACCATGGGTCCGATAGAAAGTTACCTACGATGGGACTGGAAGGTGATGGGTGTTAAATGCTCCCCGTAGGGGACTCTGGGTAAAATACTGATGTTACTTTTAAGGAGTGGTTGTAGGAAAAGAGAGAAAAGACCAATGTCTTGGCGGTTTTTTTAGCAAAACTTTTGTTGGTCAAAATAAATCAAGTATTGCTTCTATACAATTATATAGTTTAATTTTCTTAAGCCTGTGCGAATCCATGATTTTCCATTTCGAGTCTAAACCGAATCTTGGCAAGCCAGCTCGAATCGATTCCGAATCGAATATCATGCTCAGAATTTTTTTTTTCTAATCGAATCCGAATCGAATATTTTAGTTTGAACATTTTTCAAATCCAAATAAAATAACATATCCTTAGGAGTCTTTGAAAATGTTTTAAACTTAATCTTAAGTTAAAAAAGTAAACAAAACCTCATGACTAACTTATGAAAGGTTATAAACGAAACAAATTAATATATATTTTTTATAATGGTTTGCTGTACAAGTCCAAAGAAAGTTGAAATTATTCTTAAGTAAGAAAAGATTTGAATTTCGAACTAAACCCATCGAGTCCGAATCTGAAATTTACTGAGATTAGAAATTTCGAATCCACCACGAATCTCTCTAATAATAAGACTCGAAAGCTCGAATCGAATCCGAATCTTAGCAAGATTCGAATTTAGATTCGAAATTTCGAAGGTTCGCACAGGCTTAAATTTTTTCCACATGGTGATATCAACAGTTGTTGAATGTCCGTTAAGAGCATAGCGGCATTGGATGACAAACTTTTTAAACGAAGATAAAAAGTTGCTATTAAATTTCAGAACATCCTTGAAAGATATTCAATTGTTGTGGAAACCATGTGAAGAAAATTAAACTCTAGGTTTCTACTGAAGCAATATTTGATTTATTTTGAACAAAGAAATATTTTGCCATAAAAAGCTGCAAAAACTGGTCTTGTCTCGCTTTCCCTGCGTCCCCACCTGAACCAATATATAATTTGTTTATTGGTTTGGTCAAGTCAACCAACACAATAGCTTTAGATTTTTTCCCTTGACATTCCAAAAGTTAGTAAAAAAAATTGCTTCATATTTCTTATTACTACTATTTAACATTGGGTCTTTCTACCCGTTTGGGTTACACGCTTATGTACTAATTACGCTAGTAGTTCAGGGATTAGAAAGGGTATATTTATAGGAAATGTACCCAGATCTGCGAGGAGGGAGAATGGAAAACCCTTTCGGAAAAAAACCCCAGGCTCAGTAGATCCGATAAAGATTCGAACCTCGATCTCCCCCGTCAGAAGGTAGTCTAGTCTACTGCGAGAGTAGCGCGTTAGACCATGCAGACACCGAAGAGGGTAAACTTTGTTTTATGACTATAAATCTACTAAAAACATTATCATATATTTACATATAAGTTTGTGCAATATGCATCTATCACTTTTCATAGATAATAATCAATATTAATACCAATATTGTTAACTAAGATGTATTGTATGTTGTTTGCAAAAAAACATGTTTGTATTTATTTAAAGTTCCTTCCTGCCCATGTATTTTGATAATGCAGAATTAATTCCCAATTACTTTTTACATCCATTTCTGTTCCCACCCAGCCTGGGTCAGTTTTTTATACAAGCCTTTTTTCCCCTCTACCAGCTTGTGCTAGGCCTGGCGTATCTTCATAAGCCTTATAATATACAGACACAACATCCAGTCCCCGTCCGTTAATTTATCTATGTGAAAGGGTAAACCCATATTTTCATCAATGATACATTTTTGGGCCATGCTTTCGAGAAATAAACAACAACACTAAATAACAAAAGACTAATCTCGAGATGTGGCAATAATTCTCCGAGTAATAACACGACGGCGGCGGGAGGGGGGGAGGGTGAAATGAAAGGGAGAAGGTCGGCCCCGGTGTAGGTGGAGGTGGTATGATGACGACGCTGATGATGAGGTTTCCCGGAAATCACCCGTTTGCCGCACGAGGTAAAGTGGAGACGAGGTTTGGATCCCGGAAGAGTCGGGAAGTTGTCTGGTCGGTTTGGAGAAAGTTGGTCTCGACGCGCTCAGGAGAACGACTCCACGCCATTTGGTTCGCTCACAAGTCATTTTGGAGAGCGCCCGCCGTAGCTTGAAACGGGACGATTGTTTCCGAGCCACTGGGGATAGCTTGGATTGTTTTTTTTTCTTTCCACCGCGTTCTACTACCCGCTCGAGAGCAGTCTATTTTTGAAAGATCGTCCTTACATTGCTATATATTGTTATATGCGAATGAAAAGTTCTAAAACTCGAATAGACACGTTCTTTTGTGGCTCTTTATTTGTTTGATGATGGCTGAATCTATATTTAAAACTATTTCTTTAAAGAGTTCAAAACTGCGACCATTCATGTGTAGCCAAGTTGAAAACGAGGAGTAATTCATCTTTCCATCAATTATTTAAAAAAATGATGAAACCGGCTTCGGTGGCCGCATGGTATAAGTTGCTACTCTCGCAATAGATTAAACTACTGATGACGGGAAGATTGGGATTCTGATCTTGGTCGGGTGTATTGAGGGTGGTTTTTTCCAAATTCCACTCTCCCTCCACGCAAATTCGGGTACACTTCATATATAAAACTTTCTTAATCCCTAAGCCATTAACGTAATTAGTACATAAGCGTATAACCTGAACAGGTAGTAAGACGCGGTGCTAAAAAAAACTAGTGAGGTAGGTTTAAGGAATAAATAATTTATAGGAAATGTCCTAATGAATTTGCGTGGAGGGAGGGTGGAAATTTTTTTTGGAAAAATTACCCTCAGTACACCAGACCCGAGATTCGAACCTTGATCTCCCCGTAATCGGCAGTCTATTCTAACAAGAGAGTAACGCCCTAGACCACGCGGCCACCGAAGCAGGTTACGTCTAATCGTTCACAAAATTTTTAGATAGTATGTCGCTGATAGCCAGCAGATTGGGACTGCAATTTTAATTTTTCAAATATTATAAACTAACTTAATCTAGGTCCTAAACACTTAATTTGAGCACCATGAATTTAAAGTAATTTGTAATACTACCACTAAAATCAACCATTACTGTAGATAGTGATATTAGGAGCCGGGTTCGACATCTTAAGAGCGCAAAAAAAAGTATATCTGTGAAATTGCACGTGAAATCTTTCTCTATGCGGTATCGTCTGGATTAAGTGTAATTAGCCACCCTGTGGTGGCTATGGAGAGAATGTGTACTATTTACATGTTTTGATGTCTTCTCTTTTATTCAAATTTCGCTATATAGGCTAGCAGGTGACTAACCTAACCTAACCTTTTCAACTGGGAGGTACGCCAGAGCTGCACACCATCTACATACGTTGTAAATAGTACACATTCTCTTCCTAGTCACCACAGGGTGGCTAATAACACGTTTTCCTGCAGGGTGGCAACTAACACGGTGGCTGCTAACACGGCACGATCGTCTGTGCAGGCCACAAATACGTTACAATAATTAGTAATTCTTCTCCTTTCCCTAAATTCGACCCCGTTCATGGAGAGCCGATGTTTTAATCGTTGCCAAGTCACAAGAACTTGCCATTATTTGTTTCGGAGGACCTGTTTTTAGAGCTGGAGGCTGTTCCTCACACTTACCTGGGGAGGAAAACGAGTGAATTATACGAGTAAGCGCTAAAGAACCTACCAATTTTGTCGGGAAAGCTACTTTCTCATAACGCCCCAGGGTTCTTTTACAAGCCATAATAGACATAGGACCGACGGCTTTACTTCCCCTCCGAAGGAAGTTGTGTTATGGATATTTTTTATCGCTCAACAAAAAATCAGTAAGTCTCGGTTAGGTGTGAACCCACGAACATCAGGTTCCTGAGACGAACACTTTACCCCACCGACAATAATAGCCCATCGGTAAGCACTGATTTATTTTAAGTTCTGAGGGTTTAAAACCACACCAAGAGTAAGAAGTAACTTGCTTGTGTTTGGTGGATGGAAGCCAAATTAAGGTTTCGTAAACAATAATGAGACTGGGCCTACCACTTTTGAAAACAAAAACATATTTTAAAAACACAAACTAATGTGCTCTATAGAACCTTCCGATACCAGTTAAATGTTATATATATATATATATATATATAATTATTATTATTCTAAAAAAAACCCTCACCACGGTGACCGGTAGTTCCTACCTAAGTAACGCGATGTTTGTGTCCCGGGTTCTTTACGATGTTGCTTACTTGTATATTTTGAAGCTATCTTGCGATGCGGGTTGCATCTTAACTTGGCGCACCTACAGTAGCCCCATGGCTTCTTTGGTGCTGACTGACAGCTGACGGCTTTGAAAAGCTACCAGACCAAATTATGTATCCCTACGCCGAACCAAATGATCTGAAAAAAACACGTGTTTAGCAGCTGTCACTTATGACAGTCAAAATTTAGGTATATACCTAAATGTTGACTGTCAGCTGTCAGCTGTGAACTGTCAGTCAGCACCAAAGAAGCCATGGGGCTACTGTATATACCTAAATGTTGACTGTCAGAAGTCAGCTGTGAACTGTCAGTCAGCACCAAAGAAGCCATGGGGCTACTGTAAGCAGTCTAAGCGCTATCACACTTAGACACCAATGTACGAAATAGAAAGAGAGGGAAGAAAATGAGCAGTTCACCCTGAGAGGCCTCTTGTTTATCTACTGATAACACTTTCCCTCTTCCTCTGACGAGTTTACACAATCACTATAAGATTTGCGTCTTGAAAACATTGACTTGTTTTTTAGTTTTAATCTACCTTTTTTCCTTGTTTCCTATTATAGACGGACATTTGCTACCAAGGACTTTTTTTAATCTACATCCTGGTAGGAAGACTACTTTAGGACATTTTCGTGAATAAACCAAAGAGCCTGAGTTGTAGAGGGTTTATAAAAAAATACGTTCACAAAAAAACTACTTCAAGATAAATACAATAATTTTATAACACTGTAGGATTGTTTTTAGAATTATTTAAGAATTTATGGTTTTAATTTCAACGTTATAGTTTTTTAGGCATAAAAATATAAAGAAATAACTAGTGTGAGATTTATCTAGGAAACATACACCTTTTCAAGAAACAAATAATAACGATAACAGTTTCCTTCCGCCTGAGATGTTTCCGCTTCCTAGATGAGAAACAAACTGTCTGGTTCATTATTATTTTCCTCTCGACAAAGTTAGTGCGGCGGTTTTTTTTTAAATAAATTGTTCCGTCCGACAAGAAAGTTTACACGGAGGTTCTAACTCGACGTGCGGACAGAACTAATTAACATATTTTAAAACCGCATTTTAAAATAACCAACACGTCACATGACACGAATAGTAATATGGAGGAGTAAAAAAAAATCATTTGTATTAACTGTTGAATTCGCATTCAGGTGGAAAAAAAAATCAGCCGGGATTTTTTAACCACATCCCGTCACCGGGCAAATTATACATTAATAGAATTACACCTTTGCCCTTTTGCCCACTGGCTGAAGAGGTCAGGATCCAACCCGCTTCGGTGGCCACATGGTCTAAGCCGCTCCTATCGCAGTAGATTATACTGATGATGACGGGGGAGATCGAGGTTCGAATCTCGGTCGGGTGTACTGAGAGTGGTTTTTTCCCCCCTACAAAATGGTTTTTCACTCTCCCTCCACGCAAAAGCAGGTACACTTCTTCTAAACATATAACCTTCCTAATCCCTTAAAACCATTAGCACAATTAGTGTATAAGCGTATAAACCGAACGGGTAGTAAGACGCGTTGATTTAAAAAAAAAAGGTCAGGAATCGATTGATGTGCACAGGAGTGGGGGGGAGGGGATAAAGGGAGGGAGATTAGGGGTTGGGACTAGGAGAATGGTTCCCAATTGTGATTTCCTCCCCTCCTGAAAATCTTGATGACATTCCTTTCCATTCACCTATAAAGGTAGCACACTCAACTTACACGTTTCAAGTGTAATCCGTCAAAGGGACCTTCCATGGTAAACATACTGTACCCTTAAGAGGATGGATGTATACACACAATTACATACATTACATACACATATATACACGCCTAATCGCACCGTTCCCCTTACGTGGTAGGCAAGAAACTGTACATACAGTTCAAAAAACAACTCCGTACTTAATCCATCCTCACGAACTTTCTCCACACTTCCCTATCCTTGCATACTCCCTTTCGCTAAAGGTAATTCAAAGTTGAATGAAAAAAGAAGACAGAACTTATTTTTAAAATGTACAAAACTCGTTCACCCCCGCGCCTAACGTTTTCCTCGTCCTGTATCCAAGCGAATACTGTTAGTCACAACTGGCACTGGAGAGAACAACATAGGAGTGTATATTTCTAGTCTACCCGCGCAGTTTGAGCTCGTAATTA
The DNA here is from genome assembly GCA_902155825.1 of Timema genevievae. Classification (NCBI taxonomy): domain Eukaryota; kingdom Metazoa; phylum Arthropoda; class Insecta; order Phasmatodea; family Timematidae; genus Timema; species Timema genevievae. Next base: position 85,515 of record CABFWO010003094.1, on the reverse strand, counting down.
AAAAAAAACGTAAGAAATATTGATTATACAATATATTTAATTCGGTGCGTCGGAAGCTTATACTTTTTTTTAAAAAAAAAGGCTAGACTCCATTTATAATAAAGACAAAAAAAGACGTCACTAAATTTCATAATATAAATGTAAGAATGTTTCAACATGATTACGACCGAAAGTGTTCCGATCCGACAGGTAATTGTCCGTCGTAGCGTAACAACCGCGCCGCGTCCGACCACTTTCCCACAAGGACCAATGGACCCACTGGTCCCAGACTCAAACAGACCAGATTAGTTGGCTCGAATAATTTTTTTTAATAAAACAGTTTGAGATCAAGGAAACGTCTTCTTGAGGAGGTGGGTGGGGGGGAGGAATAGGACCTACAATTTCAAGCGTACACGCACCGATAGTCACACGGCGGCTTTAAGACCATTTCTCACCGACATCCGCCGGCGTCATATAACGACCGAGGCGTCCGGATGGTTTCAGATCACTCTCTGAGCGATCGGTATAGGGCGTCCACGTGGACGTTCGCTTTGGACTGAGCATGCGCAGTGGCCTTTAGAATAGAACGTGGTCGCCTACACTACACTAAGTTTATATCAACTCAAGTTAGTAGGCATCAAAAAAAAGTCCGCGGACGTTTAGTTGCAGCAATGTGAATTGGCACGTCCATGGACATCTATTTCGTCAATGTTCCCCGTGGACACCGCGGATGCCAGTGTGAAATGGCCTTGAGATATTTACAGAATCTTCAGTAGGTTTGTTGTTTCAGCCTAGTCCCACAGAGCTGTCGGAAACGGATTTACACTATAGGTCTATGGGGCGGCGGCTTTAGAGGGCGCCACATTTTGGATAACGCTATCATTTTTTTACTATAATATTTTGTTTTTAATAATCACGTTTGAAAATTATCGACTAACATTATCGGAATAGTTCAAGTTAAAAGTCGGAACGACAATATTTATTCTAAAATAACTGTGCTTTGAAATCGCTTTGTAACTGACGTCACTTTAACCTTCTTCGTTATGTTAACTCAAGCTACTGTAGGGCAGGTACTGTACTTGCCTGATTATCTTTCGTAGAAATATTTTCTTGAATACTAACACTAACTTCCGCCCCCCCCCCCAACCCTTCCCCAAACACCTATTTACATAGAAACTTCCTAAATCCCTTGACCCCCCAAAAAAAGGGCAAAGGGGGAGGGGGGAGGGAGCATATTATAATTGTGCCTAGGGGCGCAAAAATTTTAAATCCGCCACTGGGAGCTGTTTTATGCAATTTTTACTTTTTTTTTTAATTCCTGCTCTAAAGAGGTTCTCTTGTTGGACAAGAAACTTGTAAGGGTAAACATCTGTTTCTCGTCAAGGAATGTGAACGGGGAAATTCCGAAGAACTCTAGGAATGATGACCGGAAATTATTTAATATACTTCGAATAAAACAATATACAGTAGATTCCATATTGATCTCCTTTTATGCAACCATTGTTATTAGTTCCTCACAGTCCATCTGTGAACATCAGCGCTGGTATTTCTCTTACATAAACGGATGAAAGAACAACATATTTTGTTCATATCGAAAAATCGTAAGACTTCTTGCGAGCTCTTAATAATATATTGCAAGAACTAAAGCCACACACACACACGCTTCCTATGACTTAGTGAGAATTCGTACGAGGTCCTCACGAAAATGCGGGTACACTTCCTTTAAATATATCCCTCCTAATCCCTATAACCGTTAGTGTAATTAGTACATAAGCGTTTAACCCGAACGCATAGTAAGACGAGGTGATAAAAAAAATCATATTATAATAATTGACGATCCCGGATACACATAAGAAATAGCTTTAACAGCACCACATAGAATCGAACCTCGGTCACTTAGATTTCTGGCCAACAACTCCTATAACCGTTTATCCACGACGACCCATACCGTAATGCGACGTCTGATTCAAGCTGTACTATCTTCCTTAAGTAAGTTATTGTCAGGGAAGGTAAGACGGGCTCTTAACGACGCAGTTGCCAACAAAACAAGACGAGTTTTCCCTTCAACTACACTCGGTCAGGGTCAGTCCCGTTTGACCGTGACAGTCCGACGGTACATTCGGTCACTTAGCGAGACGGGACACAAGATTGGGAACAGCCCGCAAGGACATTTTGCTACTGACATCGCTTCTTTGAAAAAAACAACATCACGGCGTTACTCTCGCTAAATAGTGGACTGCTGGTCACAGGGTTCGAATCACGGTCGGGTGAGGGAGGGAAGGAGATTTTTACTAATTTTTTTTCCACTCTCCCACCACGCAAATGTGCGTATAGTTCCTCTACAATTATATATTCTGAGGAATTTAACGTGCACTTTCTGAACCGACTGATTATATCAACACGAGAATTTCTATGAGCGAGAGTGAAAGATCCAACCAATTTTGCCGGGAAAGTTAATTTCACATACCTTCCAACGTTATTTTACACGCCACAATCGACATTAGACAGACGGCTTTACTTCCCCATCTGAAGGAAGTTGTGCTACGGATTTTTTTTATCGCTCAAGGAAAATCCATCGACCTCAGCTGGGTTTGAACCCACAAACATCGGGTCTTCAGGCGAGTACTTTACCCCAAGACCACTGAGGTCAACATTAGTGTAGTTAAATTCGTAGAGCCCGGACGGGTAGTAAGACACAGAGCAAAAAAAACACCCCATGATAACAACACCCGGAGGGATAACCTGACCTTTCCGTATGAAAGTGTATGTAATCATATAGTTCTATTGATTCCCGCTGCAGTGCGCGTTTGTTATGTGGAGGTGATATTAATTAAAATTGCTATTCGCATGTAAATACCACCCGTTCATTACTTCCTTCCTGAAAACCGGAATGAAAAGAAGGTGTACCCATCAGTTCAGACTGAAATTGGCAGCGCTGAAGGCCAGACATTCAGCCGTGTGTGAAGAACAGGACACGCCCCCTCCTCATATGACGGATACACGATGGCATTAACGAGAAAGGCCTTAAAAACCCCTCCACGCAAATTCGGTTCCTATAAATATAACCATCATCTCTAAAACAATTAATAAATAGGCGTCCAAACCGAACGGGTAGTAAGACGCAGTGATAAAAAAAGTACCAACAGCAAACAAAATTGGCACTTAAGTGCACTAGTAAGTAAAGCAACATGTTTTCATCTGCATCAGTGGACACGTGGATTAAATGTCAGGCTCATCTAATCTGTGTTGCCAATAATAGGGAAGTCAGGTTTTGAATATCAGCCAGATATTTTGAGGATATTTTTACAAAAAAAAAAAAAATTGAACCCACCTCGGTGGCGTAGTTAGTTAATGCGCTAGTTTCGTGTTGAACTAGACTGCCTAGAATGGGGAGATCAAGGTTCGAATCTCGCTTGGGTGAGCTTGGGGGGGGGGGCGCCCTAAATGGTTTCCCACTCTTCCTATGCGCAAATTCGGGTTCATTTCCTCTATATTCAACCTTCTCAATTCCTAACCTGTTAGTGTAAATAGTACTTAAGCGTATAACCCGAACGGGATAGTAAGACGAGGTTCTAAGTATTATTTTTTAAAAAATCCCGCCCTTCTTTAGGAAAAATGTTGGTATATTTTCTTTAAATTCTAACTTCCACACCATATTAGAGTAATTAAAATCCGTAAAATCCGTAAAGCACTTACAGGTAGTAAGTGGCTGTATAAAAACCACACAACATATTTTCATATATTTAAAAAATTAACACATCATGTTTGTTGGGTGTTAAAACTTTCAATGAATGAAGCCCAAGAACCAAAATAGTATTTTTCCTTGTCAGATATTTGAATGAAATAAAAGTACACCTCAAGGTCAGCCAATTCTTCACAACAATATTTACAAAAAACCTCGCTTTACATTCTGACACCTTGAACAGATGAATAACATCAGAGACACGCTTCGGTGGCTGCATGGTCTTAGGCGCTAGTCTCGCAATACAGTGGCTGCCTATGACGGGGTGATCGTGTTTTCCCTGAGATTTTTTTCCCCCTAAATGGTTTTCAATTCTACATCCACGCAAATGTGGGTGCACTTCCTCTAAAATGACACTAGCCTAATCCCTAACACGTTAGTGTCATTAGTGCATAAGCTAACGGGTAGTAAGACGTGGTGTTGAAAAAAATTAATTTAAAAATTGAAACCCGCAATGGTAAGCGCGTGGATTAAGGCGTCAAGCTCATCTAGTCTAGTTTTCCGGTGATGGAGAGGTCAGGGTTCAAATCTAGTTCGGGTGTATAGAGGTGTGTTTTTTTCCTCAATGATCATCATTATCACCGCGTCTTACTACCCGTTCGGGTTGTACGCACTTACGCTAAAGTGTAATGGTAGAGTGATTGTGAGATGAAATGGAGGAACTACAGTTTAACGTGGGATCCGAACCACGGTGGAGGCCTGGCATTCCACACATTCACAAGTTGTGATTAATACACGTCTTGTCAGAGGTGAAGGAAGGGTTTGGTAATCAGATAAATCTGTGCCGGGACCTAGGATTGAACCCCGGACCTCCAACACAGAAGCCCGACACCCTACCCCCTAGACCGCCAGCTCACCTGTGTGTATATCACCGGTGTTTGTAGGTTTGATATTCCTAGTCTTCTACTGGCAGTGGCGGATATGTTACCGTCTTATGAGGTTGGGGCACCATGTAGGTACTGTTACTTCACCCCGATGGGATGATGATGATGATGATGTGTCAGTAGAACCTAACATAAGCCTAATCAACCCAACCATAGCAAGCAAAGGAACATTCGCTCTCCGGGAAAAATACATCGCCTGGAACAGAACCTAGGATCTCTAAAGTGTTTTTTTTAGCACCGCGTTTTACTACCTGTTCGGGTAATACGCTTATGTACTAATTACGATAAGGGTTTTAGAGATTATGAAGGTTATATCTAGAGGAAGTGTACCGGAATTCGCATGGAGGGAGAGTGTAAGACCTTTGTGGAAAAAATAAAACTTCGGTACAGCCGACCTAGTTTCGAACCTCGATCTCCCCGACATCGGCAGTCTAGTCTACTGCGAGAGTAACGCCTTAGACCGTGCGGCCACCGAAGCGGGTACCTCTAAGTTGATAAGACAGGAATGCCGCCCACTCGACCAAGAGGCTCTATAGACTTTATAAGACAGTCGACGGTAGTGGTCGCTTGATTGGTCAAATAGGACGAACGGACCAATCAAATCCGGCCGTGCCATCCGGAACATGTGTGATATTCCACTGCAGGATCGACTGCTCTTGAGAGACGACCTTGCATGACTACATCAGCAGTGCTCATAATGATGATGATGATGATGATGATGATGATGATACTTTTGCTTTGCACATGCTCACTAATTTGGTGGCCTTGGGACTCTGCGAATACGCTGGGAGACCTTCGTCACGATGCGAGACTGATGACAATGTTCTCAACAGCTACTGCTAGGCAACTCAAGTCTAGGGGCTAAGTTTTCCAACAGCTACTGCTGGGCAACTGATAGTCTAGGGGCTAAGTTTTCCAACAGCTACTGCTGGGCAACTAAAGTCTAGGGGCTAAGTTTTCCAACAGCTACTGCTGGGCAACTGAAGTCTAGGGGCTAAGTTTTCCAACCGGTGTGCCTCTGTACATTGCTGGGCCATCGAGGGTCGGCAGAATTGTACGCGGGAGTTTTATTTATTTATATTATACAGATTTCACCTCGTAACTGGTCTCACATTTAGAGAGGTGTTTTCTTTTCTTCATTTTGTTTAAGGTAGTTAACGTTCATTTTCTGAAACGAGTGATTATATCTGCACAAGACTTATAAACTAATTTAAATCTATAATAAACACAATATTCAGCCCCCCCCGGAAGTTAATTTATCACTGTGTAAATAATAATAATAATAATAATAATTTAGCACCCCGTCTTACTACCCGTTCGGATTATACGCTTAAGTACTAATTACACTAATGGGTTAGGAATTGGGAAGGTAGAATATAGAGGAAGTGAACCCGCATTTGCGTGGAAAGAGAGTGGAAAAACCATTTAGAAATAAACCACCCCCAGTTCACCCGACCGAGATTCGAACCTCGATCTCCCCGTCCTCGGCAGTCGAGCTCAACACGACTAGTGTGTTAGCTAACCACGCCACCAAGGCGGGTCACTGTTTAAAGATATACCCACATTTTCACCAATGATAACAATTTTCACCCATGTTGAGAATCGAACCCGGGACCATTTAATCAGTAGATAAACACATTACTGACTGCACTAAAGTGTCGGATAATTTGTGAGTTACTTATGCAAGACCTGTCCGGTAGCTAGCGCCATCTACGTTTTCCGTGATCCGTCTGTTCTTGTTGGCGCGGAAGGATATTTTGGTCGGTTGTGAAGCCATGCCACGCCTTTCACCCTCCAGCCCACCATCCCACAAAATAGGTTTTAGACTTGCACTCGACAGGGGCTAAGGGCCTTAATACGCCAGCGCGGATACCCCTGGCAGCCAGCAGTACTTGCGTTCTGTTCGTGACGTTCCTGTCGCCGCTCTCGGAACTCTGGTCTGTCCCCGGCCTGAGTGGGGCTGGACGGAATCGGTGCGTGGGCGACTAACATGTTATGCAAATTAGCCCAAACTTTTTTTTGAGGGGGAGGAAAATCAAACCATGAAAAAAAAAAAGAGGCTAAGTGACAGTTTTGGACTCAACCTTATGAGATAAAAATGATTGGCGGGCCAAAAAAATCTGATAGTTTTTCACTCGGTCGCTCAAAATGGCTTCGCTGGGGTTTTTGTTGTTTGTTTTACTCCGAGTCTTAAAACCCGTCCAGGCACTCCACTTTTTAACGAAGCTAACGCTGATGAGATGAATAAGGTAAATAAATGCCCCCGCATTTTCGTGGAAATAGAATGGGAAAACATTTAGTGAAAAAAAAAATATCACCGTCAGTACGCCTAGCTGACTGCAGGCCGGAATGTAGACAAGCGGTCAGGTAAGGTAGGTCTCACGGGTCGCGAGTTTGTCAACCCTGGTTTAAAGGTAATGCAAAGAGATAAATCACACTAAGGGCACCTGGTATTCAAACATCAAACCTCCGCTTGTCACGGGCCGGACTCTTTATACTGCATTATCCCCTGTGCCGAGTTAAAGCAAAGCATGGAACTTTCATACTCAACCAACGTAATGATTGTACCTGCTGATAATAGACGCGCCTGTCCGCGGATAATGAATCTCAATAAACCACCTGACAGGTTGTTCATTCTATCGAGGATTACGAGATAGGCTTTCAGCGCTGATAATGATCACCTGACAGGTTGTTCATTCTATAGAGGACTGCGAGATAAGCTTTCAGCGCCGATAATGATCACCTGACATGTTGTTCATTCTATCGATGATTATGAGATAGGCTTTCAGCGCTGATAATGATCACCTGAGTTGGTCATTCTATCGAGGATTGCGAGATAGGCTTTCAGCGCCGATAATGATCACCTGACAGATTGTTCATTCTATCGAGGATTACGAGATAAGCTTTCAGTGCTGATAATGATCACATGACAGGTTGTTCATTCTATCGAGGATTACGAGATAGGCTTTCAACGCCGATAATGATCACCTGACAGGTTGTTCATTCTATCGAGGATTACGAGATAGGCTTTCAACGCCGATAACGATCGTCTTTGATCAGCCGCCAGTGCGTGCTACTACTTCACTCGACAAACATTCTGTTGACACAGAAAAACGACCGGCACGCTCTCTATTTCTATGTTTGCTCGGTGTATTCATAGTCCACGTCACACGAGAGCCAAGTTGCCGAGCCTAAAAACTGACCCGTCTCTTTGTTTTAAAGTTTCCTCAACCTAGGTTCGCTCTACCCGTAACTGTCTCAAAAAGTACTATTTTGTTGACGTTGTTGTTTAATCCTCATACACAAGGGCGATGTTTTAATAACTATTTCAGTAGAGAAACTTGTTTTTAAATGATGATGGCACTCATCAGTAAATAACTGTAGAAGTAGCTACTATGAAAAATACGACGTGCATTCTCGCGATCATTGTTTACATCCTTGTTTTGGGAATAGTTAAACGCCATCAATAAGAATAAAGTTCCTTGCAGAAAATTTTTTGTTTAAGTTTATATATAGATAAAATCTTAAAGCATATTTTGAACCAATCTGGCATATTCTTTAAATTATAAATATCTATAGATAAATATTTGCTAAAACTTTTATTTTTCTAATCAAATAAGTTTTACTTTAGTTATAAAAAGAGAGGGAAATCAGTGTTATCTTTGCTTAAGTTAGACAACTTGTATCTGTTCTGCGCATGCGTTCATACATAAACAATCACTGTGAAAACTATAATTATCAAATTACGTGCAAGTTTCCATGATAGCTACTTGTTTTGCTTATACTCACCATAAAAGTATGTCGTGCACAAGGTAATGATTGACCTGTACTTAATTAAGTAAGTAAACAATGTCCATGTGGACTCCTGAGGGGAAGGCAGTTCTAAATAAAGAGAAACATTAATTTGACCTTCCTCAATCAAAAAAATTGTAAAAGTTAATTTTTGACAAGATTACAACAGGAGATTTTAATACAGTTGAGGAATGTTAAAGATTTTTTGAAGGTTCTGAACTGCCATTTTTAAAAGAAATACCACAGTGTGTGTGTGTGTGTGTGTGTGTCCATTAAAGTAGGGACACCCTTAACGTAGGGACACCCTTAACGTAGGGACACCCTTAACAGGAAGTGTCAGTGCCAATGTGTCATTTTAAATCATTTTTTAACATAGCTAATGATAGCAAAGATAAATTACCACGAACAATAATTGTTTGGAATAATGTAACATACTAGTAAGAAAACTAGAGAAAAAAATAAAGCGTTAAAACTCGAGAAAACATGGATCGCAAGAATAATAAGATATTTATTCTTGGATGATATATTTTACTGTCACAAAAACGTTGATGATAAAGTTCAATGCCACTTTATAAACAATATTATATTGAAATAGTGTGTGTTGGAAGTTTTAAAAAAAACAGTTTCAAATTCATTTTTGATTAAAATACATTTGAAAATGAAGCGTCAATTATTTTGCAATGACGGTGATTAGTTGTCAAGTTTAGATTTTAGAAATGTAGATGCGAAATTTCTAAAATTTAGATCATCCATCATTATCATCTTCGATATAGGCCTATTAGCTTTAATAATATTTTTTTTTAAAAAAAGGTTCATTAGAATGATGAGAATCGTTTATTAAATTGTGACTTCGTTGAACGAAAGTTTGTAAACTTTGATATGATAGTAATCCTCGAGGTAAATGCTTTTATCTAAAATAAAAATGAAGAAAAAAAATTAAAATATGTTTGTTAAAAATAAAAAATCCGTCAAAAGAAATGGTTGTTTTCTTAATTTTCGGTATCTTCTTAGGATATTTTTGAAATTTTTGGGTACATATTTATTTGTGCTTTAATTATGGGAATCGTTTTGGTAAAACTAAGGAAATCAATATTGAAAGCGCTCGCTTCGCGTTTTAAATATTTGGAACCGTTTGCCCATTTATTTTTTTGTGAAAACAAGTTTACAGCAAGATCTAAGTGCCCCAAACATTTTAAGAGTCGTGTTCATTGTTATCTACCTGAAAAGGGACAACAATGTCGATAGCTTATCGTGAAAACACTCGGGTCCGACGTTTATCTTCGCCAGAGGTGCCGACATCGGCGGTTCAAGTGTTGAACGAATCTAAGGTGGGGATGTAGGGGACGCGAGAAAAGACAACTCTTTTTTGGCCAAAATAAATCAAATATTGCTCCCGTACAGTAATAGAGTTTAATTTTCTTCACGTGGTGATATCAACAGTTGTTGAATATCTGTGAAGGGTGTCCTGGAATTTAATGATAACTTTTTATCTTCATTTAAAATGTTTGTCATCTAATGTTGATATGCTCATAACAGATATTCAACAACTGTTGATATCACCAGGTGAAGGGATATTAAACTACATGTTTCTACTGGAGCAATATTTGATTTATTTTGACAAAAAAAAGTTTTGCTCTATAAACTACAAACACACTGGCCTTTTTTCGCGTGCCCTATATTCCCACCTTAACCTGTCTAAACCTCGAGCTGGCCTCAGCCGTGGCAAGGATTGATGGTATATCTTGATTATCGGGGTGGGGAGACAGGAAGAACTTACTACGCCTTTCGATATTTAAAAAAAATAGTTCATATAATCCTGACTGTCAGTAAGGCAGGGTGCTAAATATGTATGTCATTGTGAATCAACAAAAGACTCATTTCGGTGGTAGCATGGTCTAAGGCGTCACTCTCATCTCGATAGTACGGACTTACATTGATGGGTAGATCGGGGTTAGAATTCCGGTCGGATCTATTAAATGGTTTTTCACTCTCTCCCCACAAAAATTTGGGTACACTCCCTCTTAATTCAACCTTCCTCATCCCAATCACATTTACGTAATTAGTACATAGGCGTATAGCCCTCAAGGGCATTAAAACGCGGTGCCAAAAAAAACATGAATGATTATAATGTAGATAATTATATAAATAATATAAATAAGATGTCTCAATCATTTATCCATCGCTTCAAACTTGTGTAGTTTAAGCCTAGTATAATCGGCAGATAGACGCCGACCGCCGATGTTTCCCGTGGGTCTGGATACACAGAAACATCTCCCGAGTGTCCGGCGGTAAAAGATCAAAGAATGTTTCCAAATGTTCCGCTCTCCCATCTCCGATTGGAAACATCGCTCGGTGTGGTGTGGACCCACGAGCAAGCATCATCGGACAACTTTTGAATTCAATACAGTTAATTTATATTCCTCTTCGTATTCAACAAGAGTTCCCTTTGGTATTTTGGTGGTGATTTTCTTATGGTTACTACAGATTGGGTTATCGTTTCACCTCAAAAGTTGGTACCTTGCTTTGTAAATTTTGGGTGCCACCAAACAAAATATCTCTTCAAAATCGGGTTTCGTCATTCTTACGATTTTTAATGCGCACTTGTCATTCAACAATACATCTGACATGAAACAGTCACCAGAATTTTCAGCTCATCTCAAAAGCTCATTTTTCCCCACCAAAGTATTTTAAGTTTTCGGCGACATTTAATTTAATTATAATGAAAACGGCAGCAACACCAGCCAAGGCATCGCGGAGAGGGTCTATGAAATGTGATTGCTCGGTGTGGACACAAAACATCGGTGGATACTTGTATCCGGATACAAGATGATGTATCCGCAGGCGATAGTGCCGAGTCGCTGGAGACTTGTATTCGGATACAAGTTGGTGTATCTGCAGGCGATATTGCCAAGTCGCTGGAGACTTGTATCCGGATACAAGTTGGCGTATCCGCAGGCGATATTGCCAAGTCGCCGGATACTTTTATCCGGATACAAGTCGGTGTATCCGCAGGCGATATTGCCAAGTCGCTGGAGACTTGTGTCCGGATACAAGTCGGTGTATCCGCAGGCGATAGTGCCGAGTCGCTGGAGACTTTAATCCGGATACAAGTTGGTGTATCCGCGAGCGATATTGCCGAGTCATTGGAGACTTTTATCCGGATAGAAGTTGGTGTATCCGCGAGCGATATTGCCGAGTCACTGGAGACTTGTATTCGGATACAAGCTGGTGTATCAGCAGGCGATATTGCCGAGCTTGTATTCGGATACAAGTTGGTGTATCTGCAGGCGATATTGCCGAGTCGCTGGAGACATGTATCCGGATACAAGTCGGTGTATCCGCAGGCGATAGTGCCGAGTCGCTGGAGACTTGTATTCGGATAGAAGTTGGTGTATCCGCGAGCGATATTGCCGAGTCGCTGGAGACTTGTATCCGGTGATTATCGCCCAGTGAGTACCAGGCTTTACCACAATACACTATACCAGTGGTTCCCAACCTTCGTTCGCTTGCGTTCCTCTTGGCAGCCCATTTACATATACTGTGCCCTTAATTTTAGCGAAATGTTTAAATAACTTAATAGTAGTAGTTATTTCTCATTTATTTGTTGAAACTGAAAACTAATAGTCTAATAATGGGATTAAAAATATAATGTAATTATAAGGTGAAATATATATTTTTTTCCATTCAAAAAGCAAAAGTTACAATAAAAACTAACACATTTAATTAATTTATTAATAATTATAAAACTACTTTATGTTTGAAAGTGAAGTCATTTTTTCAAGGTCAATAGAAAGAAAGCCGAACCACCCCCCGCCATTTCGTTGAGTTACTTTAATAACTTTTGACTGAGCTTTTGTCTTACACTGCTGGCAAATGTATACTAGCACTTTCCGACATTAATCGAGTATTTTCGCGCACCCCCAAACGTCCCGATACGTACCCCCCGTTGGGAAACCGCTGGACTTTGACGATTGCATTTTTATTCTTACAAATGAATTTTATACAAACATTGAGTTTCCTTTGTTGGCGAAAAAAAAATAAAAAATAAAAAGGAACTATCGGTCTCGTAAGCTATGATCTCTTGGCTTGTGTTTAAAGGGTAGAGGAACGAGAAAAACAGACTTTATGACCAATTGATTCAGTTGAGAAATATATTTTAATTTAATAATCTCAGTNTATATATATATATATATATATATATATAAAACTGAGATTATTAAATTAAAATATATATATATGTCATGAAATTTTACCAGGATTTTTTTTCCTCTTCAGTAAAAAAAAAATTGTCTGCTCATGAAAAGTTTTCAAAAACTATCGAGAAAAATTAAAACAGATGTTTATACTTTAACAATAGCTATTTTATTTATTTGGTCCAAAATAAAGGTGTATTTTTTTTGTCATAAAAATCACAAGCATACTTTCTTCAACTTGTGTTCCTTGTGTTCCCATCCTGACCTTGAAACGGCTGCACTGGGACTGGTTTTTCCCGAACGGTTGTTTTTCAACCTCTTTCCGTGTAAACAGTATTAAATTAAGGGTCCGCCTTCCGGAACTTTCAGAGACGCGTTGCATAAGTCCAGAAACTATGCATTATTTAATAATGTGTTTGTTATTTTAAAATACGACTCACCATAAAATGTAGATGAAAAGTATCACCATGTCTCTGTAGAATGAAAAAACTTACACTTTTAAGTTAATAATTTAGAAAAAAAAAAGTCTGTAAAATTTTGACTTAACTCATTTTTAAGGACGTTTAACGACGATGCCTACTTGGAGATTTCAAAGCTTTATTATGAAGCGGGCTGCATCTTAGCTTGCCGGACCTAAGCAGTCTAAGCACTATCACACTTAAACACCAATGTACGAAATAGAAAGAGAGGGAAGAAAATGAGCAGTTCACCCTGAGAGGCCTCTTGTTTATCTACTGATAACACTTCCCCTCTTCCTCTGACGAGTTTACAATCACTGTACTGTTTGCTCCTTGAAAACATTGACTTGCTTTTTAATTCTACCTTTTCCTTGTTTCCTATTCTAGATAGACATTTGATACCAAGGACATTTTTTAATCTACATCCTGGCAGGAAGACTCCTACAGGACATTTTAGTGACCAAATCAAATAGCCCCAGTTGTAGGTAATTTATAAAAAAAATAAGTTTACGAAAAAAACAATTTCAAGATAAAAATAATAATTTTATGACACTGTAAAACTATTTTTAGAATTATTTAAAAATTTATGGTTTTAGTTTTAGTATTAGTATTATATCTTTAAAACTCGTTGAATAAAACGTTAATTCATAAAACATGGGAAATCCTATTTTGACCCTCCGTGACGTCACATTACCAAAAGAAAATACTGGAGTGTTAGGATATTCTCCTTCCTGTGTCAACAAAATATAAAATAGAAAGTGTTCCAAACATGTAGGCAGTGATCGATTTTCTAGTTGAAAAACATTTTCTCATTGATTAAAAAAACACCTATTAAATATATTCCTACCCATTTGGATATAAATGTTCCTCAAATTTTACTTTTGACAGGTGGGGTCAAGTTTTAAGGTGAATATAACGATATTTAATCAATGTTGGCTACCCTGCAATATTTTTCATTCTCTTAAGGTTGTACAAATTAATTTGAAATTATTTTTTTTTAATTTTAGAATCGCGTTTTACTACCCGTTCGGGTTATACGCTTAAGTACTAATTACACTAATGGATTAGGAATTGGGAAGGTTGAATTTAGAGGAAGTGAACCCGCATTTGCGTGGAGATAGAGTGTAAAACCATTTAGGAAAAACCACCCCCAGTTCACCCGACCGAGATTCGAACCTCGATCT
>CABFWO010003094.1:53606-70817 GCA_902155825.1 Timema genevievae | reverse complement strand
CAAAAAAAAAAAAAAAGAAGTAAAAATCGCTACAACCAGCCCCTGTCTACGCTTAATGTCTATTCACATGTTTGCCGAACAACCGTAGAACAGAAACAGGATCACGTGGCAAGCTCTAAACCAATCACAAGATTTCCGCCTCATCAGCGCGAGCTGTTCTGCTTAAAGTTCAACTCAACGTCCGCTCTGCCGCGAGATGCTCGGCACAGGAGAACTAATCAGATCTCAGAACCAGCCATCTCAACTCAGTGCGCATGCGCTGTAGAGCTAGAAGCAGGCAGACAGCTTCGTTGTCCGTTGTGAGGAGACGTGAAATAACCCGTGAATGTAAAGCTTGTATCGTTGTAATGAAATGTATCACGACACAGTTTTATATTTTGACAGTGATTTAGTTTTTTAGCACCGCGTCTTACTGCCCGTTCGGGTTTAAACGCTTACGTACTAATAATTACGCTAATGGTTCCAGGGATTAGGAAGGTTATATTTAAAGGAAGTGTACTCGCATTTACGTGGAGAGTGAAAAACAATTTAGAGAAAACCACCCTCAGTATACCCGACCAAGATTCGAACCTCAATCTCCACGTCATCAGCAGTCTAGTCTATTGTAAGAGTAGCGCCTTAGACCATGTGATCACCGAAGCGGTTTTTTTTTCAGTCTTAAAAGAACAAAAATTCACATATTTAGGTTCATCATAAACGAAAGGTAACCGGTATACAAGGCTGTAACTACCACCGGGGCAGTGCCCCAGGGCCCCTGAGCATAGGTGGCCCCCTAGCGAGGAGGATTTTTTAAAAATATTTTGAACGAATGTAGACCAAAGCTTTAATCAATCATATATCGTCTCAAATATATTTAACTCCAACTGTTTTTCCTTGCCAATCCGTTAAAACTTTCGCTATACGTGAATGGGTAGGGGGCACATATTGTGCTGTCATTGGTATTTTCCTCCTCCCCTGTTTGTTCTCCTACTGCCAGACAGCTGTACCCAGTAACGTTATAACCCTACTTGGTTTCTTCTGGGCTTTATGAATTTCTGCTCGACTATTCTAACGCCTTAAGATAAGTTTCGACCAACTCTATCAGTTGCTCCAAAGACGTGAAGGTGTGATAAAAGTGTGAAGAAGCGGATAGCAGCGAAATGTCGCTTGTTTCAGGTGTTATCTTGAAAGGTATCACAAGTCTCCCGATAAGATACTTGCTCGCCACCCCGCCAGATAACACTCGGCGGTTCTTCTATCAGCAAACATAGTAAAAAAAAAACTGCTCGTAGAAATATGGCGCGTGCGGAACAAGAGACGAAATATTGCTCTACTGCGATAAACATTCTGCTGGTGGTGTCTTGTGAGCCGTATTGGTGGTTAGGTGGTCCAAGGCGTCACTCTCGAAATAGACTGGATTGCCTGAGACGGGGAGGTTCGAATCTCGGCCGGGCTTGATTTTCTAACTTTTGTTTTGCTGTGCTATTCCCATCTTTTATCCAAGATAATGCGGGTGCACTTCCTAAAAATACCTTCCTAATCCCTACTCCTTAAATTAAGCCATTAACACCCTTGATTTTAATGTTATATATATATATATGAAATCACTGGCAAAAAAATTGACAGTAACGAGACCGAGGTTTGAATCTTAGTCAGGTCATTGTAATTGGTTTTTTAATATGTAATAATTGTTATTTTCCCCTTCCCTTTATCCTTCACTTATGTTGGTACATTTCTCCTAAATTACACTACTCATACCTACAACTTATATTAAATAATTAATACTCACTGGGGGGTTTGGGGGCGGAGTCCCCAACGAGCAAAGCGAGTGTATATATAAACTCAGGCAAATTGACACTTGGCTAAACAAAATTAATTAAATACTTATAAAGCTAACGTAAGTAAGAGCTACCTTACTTATATTATTATTATTATTTAGCACCGCGTCTTACTACCCGTTCGGGTTATACGCTTAAGTACTAATTACGCTAATGGATTAGGGATTGGGAAGGTTGAATAGAGGAAGTGAACCCGCATTTGCGTGGAGGGAGAGTGGAAAACCATTTAGGAAAAACCACCCCCAGTTCACCCGACCGAGATTCGAACCTCGATTTCCCCGTCCTCGGCGGTCGAGCTCAACACGACTAGCGCGTTAGTCAACTACGCCACCAAGGCGGGTCTGCAAATAAATATACGATTTAAAGTTTGTTTAGAAGAAATTATGAAAAATTCGCGCCGGTGGGCCCGAAAATCACGAAAATATACACTTATACAGGATGTCCCAAATAGAACCAGCCCTAAATGCACAGTATTTCAAAGTCTGTGTTCGAAATGGGCGCCACCAGCTGCTATGCATAGTTCCTTCCACCCGCCGAACAGAAAACGTTTATTCATTGAAACTATGCATGGCAAATGGTAGTGCACATTTCGAACAAAGACTTTGAGATACTGTGCGTTTGGGGCCAGTTTTATTTGGGACACCCTGTAGTACAAAAAAAGAAAAGTTATCTATACTATTTCTATACTCAGGCGAGACTTGAACCCCTTCACACTCTTCCCGAGCCTATTAAAGTATCGTCATGGTATCTTTCAAAATTTAGTGGGTGAAGATAGCTACAGTAGGTATCTATCTGTATTTACATCTGAATTAGTCTGGGTGAAGTAGGCTTGTCCCAATAAAGCCACGGCTGACAGCCCGGTAATAAACTAGAGATTATGTTTAATTGCACAATATGCCTTTCATTATTTATTCAACGCTTTGATGAGAACTTCTTGACAAGTGTTTAAACATGAATTTTGGAACCTTCAACATGAACTCGGTAGTTGGAGAGATAAACAATGTTTTCACGATAGTAGTCAGCCCATACGAGCTTCTAAAAGTCAAGCGTGGCTCAACATTAGCTGCGTAACTAAGGAGATACGTGAAAGTAGATCCAGTAGCTTGTCTGGCCGTCAAGATAAGGTCCTTCCTATGAAAATTGGACAGTGCGCTAGCCATTTATATCGCACGACTTCTGACTAAGTAGGTCAGGGTTCGATCTCAACTATCCTCGTCAGAGATTTTATGCGTATGCATTATGGTAGACCTGAATTTTCTCTTTCCGAGCGATTGTTTGAATTTAATCCTCCTCAAAACTGTTCTCTTAGCTAAATGATAGGTCGTTTTAACGGCTCTTTTATACCGGCGTTTAGCGACGCGCGTTCTCTAAATACTGATAAGACAATGAGTGTTTTTATAATCTGTCGCGCGTCATTTATGCCGTTGCGTTCTGAAAAGTGTGTCGCCGTAACGTAGATTTTTTTAAAAATGTATTTATTTAGCACCGCGTCTTACTACCCTTTAGGGTTATACACTTAAGTACTAAGCTAAGGGATCAGCAATTGGGAAGGTTGAATTTAGAGGAAGTGAGCCCGTATTTGCGTGGAGAGAGAGTGGAAAACCATTTATGGAAAAAACCTCCCCAGTTCACCCGACCGAGATTCAAACCTTGATCTCCCTGACCTCGGCAGTCTGGCTCAACGTGAAATTAGCGCGTTAGCCAACTACGCCACCGAGGCGGGTCGTAACCTATAAAAAGCCGCGTCAAAAATGACGCACGACGATACAAGATACATTATATTCAATGGAGAATTTTATACAGGCGTCAACTTTTGTGTCGCCGTGTTGGTGAGACTGCAGGGCAGCCAACCTCTACGACAATCATGTTAGAACTTCAGAGTATCTCAGTACAAGTATCAGTGAACTTCTGTAACAGGTAGTGAGCGGATTTACTATTTGTGGTTGGGTATTTATTTTCCACCGCTTTGTTTGTTCCTGAAATTGCGACAATCAAAGAGGAAGATAACCCACGGGTCCATCACGAGGGGTAGAAAACAAGAGAACGGCGACCCTGGTCCCTGTTTTTCATCCTCTTAGTCGCGCGTCAAGAAATGGCTGTATAAAAGGTCCTCTACTGGTACTAGGGAGACTACTATCACTAAATGAACTGTTAAGAAGAGTAGTCAAACATATGAAGCTGATAGCGCCGCGCTGGCGGGTCAAGAGGCGAAAGGGCAAGGAGAGGACGGAGCTCTTATAGTATCCGTCCGCGAGAAAGAGAGAAATCCTCCCGCCGGGAATGTAGAGCCCTGTCTATCAATACGAATTGATACCATTGGATCTAATTAATGAATCTTATCTTATCTTCTAATAATAAAGTAAAATGGTGTGCACTCCATTTATGTTTGGAGATAAGTTATATTCTTAGGATAGAGTTGGGTGTGCGTTGGGTGTTTTATCAATGCGCGCACATAGGCCGGTATCAACTTAATACCCGGCTCAGTGGCAGCATGGTCTAAGGCGTCACTCTCGCAGTAGACTGGGCTGCCAATGACAAGTGGTTTTTTAACTTTCCTTTCACACAAATGCGGCTACATTTTCTCTCAATTCAACCTTCTTCCTCTCTAACAACCTACATTAGCGTAATCAGTACATATACGTGTAATCTGAACGGTTAGTAAGACACGATGCTGAAATTTAAAAAAAAAATCAACTTAATATCACGGTTTAAATGTGTGAGGGCTAATTAAGAGCAAATGTAACAGCATTAGCTATAAGATAGAGAGTATAAAACATCGTGAGAAGAAGAATGGATGCTTTATGGACCCGTTCTTGAGTCAAAACTTGTCAAAACTTTTTAAATAAAGAGAAAAGGTTTTGACAAAATTCCAGGACACCCTTGACAGATATTCAAGATCTGTTGATATCAACATGTGCAGAAAACTAAACTCTATGTTGCTACTGGAGAAATATTCGATTTATTTTGGCAAAAAAATTTATATTCTATAAAAACTATAAAATTACTCGCGCTCCCTTCGACCGCACCTCAAAGAGTGCACAAGAAGGCATTCGACACCCAGCGGTGGTCAGAAGAACTACTTCTTTTTAGCACCGCGTCTTACTACCAGTTCGGGCTATACGCTTACGTACTAATTACACTAATAGTTTAAGGGAATAGGGAAGCTATATTTAACAGAAGTGTACCCGCATTTGCGTGGAGGTAGAGTAGAAAACCATCCTCAGTACACCGGACCGAGATTCGAACCTCGATCTCCCACATCATCGGCAGTCTAGTCCATCACGAGTGCGACAGCGCGGCCACCGAAGCGGGCGTCAGAAGAACTAAACACGAGACTCATCTAATCTGGTGTTCCGGTGACGGGGAGGTCGCGTTTCAAATCCCGGCTGGGTACACAGTGCGTTCTCTCTTGTACAGTTTCCCGCTCTCACTCCATGCAAATTCTGGTACAATTCTTCTAACCTCTAATTTGCTCGTCCCTAACCTATTAATGTTAACTCAAGAGTTTTTTCAACCGGTGTGCCGCGGGAATTTTTTGAAAAAGATAAAACAGAAGTCAGAAAATTTTGAGAAGTTAAGATCTCTCTTTAAATCCACGATTAATTATAATTATTTAAAAATCCCACAATTATTAAAATTTTAACTAAATGTACCTTTAAATACAATATTTATACTCATTATTTTACTTATAGAATCTCTGCTTAGAAATGATGGTGTGCTTCGACTATTTTAGCTCAGTGTGTCGTGAGTTAAAGACCGCTTTTTGTAACTAAATGCGAATAGTAGGGATGGGTAGTAAGACACGGTGGGAAAAATAGCATCTCTCTTCAGCGCAAGAGTGAAATATATGTGATAAGACGGACCAATCAAGAGAAAGCTTTCACACACAAACACACACGCTTTTAGCAACAATAGCATAATATGAGATATGATATTCTGCTAAAAAAAAAGGGTCGTGGGTTCTATTCGCGTGAAGAGTAGAACATTTTTCTCTCTATAACTGAAGTTATTACCCACTTCGGTGGCCACGTGGTCTAAGACGCTGCTCTCGCAATAGACTGGATTGCCGATGACAGGGGGGTGAGGTTCGAATCTCGGTCCGGTGTACTGAGGGAGGTTTTTCCAAAATGGTTTTCCACCCTCCCTCCAAGAAAATGTGGGTATACTTCCTTTAAACATAACCTTCCTAATTCCTTAACCCATTAGCGTAATTAGAACAAAAGCGTATAACCCGAACGTGGTGTTAAAAAAAACTGGAGTAATTCTCAGTTTACCGAGTGGTTATTTAACAGTTCGGGCTCTGGTTGTGGTGTGTACCCTAAAATAACCCCCAAAGGTGGGCGGATAAAACATCAGCATTGTTTACAGTAAAAATAATAAATACAAACAAAACGAAATCTAATCGACTATTCGTACGAGTTTGATCTCTTCCCCCCTGGTAGTATAGGCAACCCCTCGTACCGTTCATGTGGAGGTGATGTTGTCTCCACAGCTGCTGGTACTGGCTCCATCTGGAGGAGGTGGAATCCTCGGCCACGAGGGTCTGCAGCTGGTGCAGCTGATGGTGAGTGAGCGTGTGGGGGTGTGAATGGGGGTGGGGGTGGCTGGACGCCGGTACAGCCACAAGGGACGGCGCCGCGGGGTGTTGGTGGTAGTCCATGGCGCACCCTCACTATAAGTCTTGTCTAAGAGGCGGGTAGTAAGGAGGTGGTAGGAGGAGCTAGCTCGACACTCTGGGACACATGGATCACGTCACTAGGTCCACGCGAGGAAATATCACACAGGTAGTGAAAATATCTGACGCGAACACTTGTCTAAATGTTACCCCCCACAATAAAAAAAAAGTACGGGTAACGCCTTCTTACCCTTGTCTTGAAACAAGTCTTTGGAAATAAGTTTACAACTATTTGGAGGAGAACACGCTTAAAATTTGTTTTCTTTATTTAAAAAATAATAATAATAATAACAGTTTCATGTCACTTTCCACTCAGCACTTTAAAAAAATAAAACTGTCAATTTTTTATTTATGAAAAATGTGTTGAATTTAAAAACTCACTATTTAAAATGATTCTATAAAAATTAAGTGTTAAAAAAAATTCAATATGAACAAAACAATATAAAACATACTTTTTTTTTAAAATATACGAAATAAAACACACAAATTTTTTTTTTCCGTCGTACCATTTACTAAGAAAACAAATTTATAACGGTCATCGAACAAATGATTGGCCCCGTCAAGAATTGATCTGGAGCTCAACTTCTGAACAATACACGTGAAGCATCCTCAAGAATTCAAAAACAAAAAACACGAACATGTAGTAGCTCACGCACGTAGAAGTTAATATAAAGTTCAACACATGTGAAGTCTATAATATATTTTTATATCGCTCCTATATAGACTCGTCAACTGAATGGACAAAAAAATATATAAAAGTAATCCAACAATCGATGAACGATTACTAGAGCGCTCCAAACCTTGAACCCGAGTCTCGTAAAGATAAGGAGAAATTGTTTTTTAAAACGTTGGTACTCCTGGACGAGCCGTGTAAGCGAGGCTGCCACAGCCGACACACTGCCACACTGACTGACTAGAGAGTGGTGTGTCTAGAGGGGGATAGGGGAGTTAGAAGAGAGGGGGGAGGGACAGGAGGGGAGAGAGGGGGACTATCAGACACTCCCTACCCTTCAGTATCCCTTAATTAAACACGTTCACTGTGCGAAATATTTAAACAAACAAAAAAAAACGCTTTTCCTTCCGGTGTTTGTATCTGCTTCTAAAAACAATAAAAGAAGCTAATGGAAGAATGTACGTTTCCTTAATTCGTAATTAAGAGGAGTAATGAAGGTATGAGATAATTATTTCAAATAAACTCATCAGCAATACTTACTCATAAACCGTTCATAGAAATGGTAAATTGATTTTATATATTTTAGGAGAAATACGTTTGTTTAGCTTCAAACAGAAAGTGAAAGTAAAATTATGATTATGATTAAATATTGTGCCTTTTTTGTGAGAGAGTCGATCTCAGTGGTCTTGGGATAAAACGCTCGCCTAAGGACCCGATGTCCGTTGGTTCAAACCCAGCTGAGGTCGACGGATTTTTCTTGAGCGATAAAAATTAGTACTCTATGGCATTACGAGCTCGAAAGTTCATTGCCGCCATCACAAAAGTACGCTGCCTAATCCTATATTGTGCAAGTTCTATCCAGTCCACCTCATTACAGCCTATCCCTATCTTGAGCTAGCTCTCTCTATCCAGTCCACCTCATTACAGCCTATCCCTATCTTGAGCTAGCTCTCTCTATCCAGTCCACCTCATTACAGCCTAACCCTATCTTGAGCTCGTTCTATCCAGTCCACCTCATTACAGCCTATCCCTATCTTGAGCTAGCTCTATCCAGTCCACCTCATTACAGCCTATCTCTATCTTGAGATAATTCTATCCAGTCCACCTCATTACAGCCTATTCCTATCTTGAGCTAGCTCTATCCAGTCCACCTCATTACACCCTATCCCTATCTTGAGCTCGTTCTATCCAGTCCACCTCATTACACCCTATCTCTTTCAGGTCCATTCTAATGTTATCCTCCCATCTGTGTCTAGGTCTTCCCAATGGTCTCTTCCCATTAGGTCTGCCCATCAATACTCTGAACAAGGTTCTAGATTCTTCTATTCATGCTGTATGTCCTGCCTACTGTAATCTAAGATATTTTATTATCCTAACTACATCTTGTGATGAGAACAGCGTATGTAACTCATCATTATATAATCTCCTCTACTCCCAAATAATCTCGTCGATTTTTGAACCCAATATCTTGTTTTGTTATACCTTGTTTAAATTTATTTCCGTCATGAAAGGTAGGAAGAGACCACGTTTCACAGCTAAAGAGAACGAATGATGAAATTAAAAATTAAAATAAACAAATTCTGGTGACATAGCTCGGTGATTGGTGATTGGTCTTTGGAAAACCACGATGCTTACTATTCAATATGTTTCTGTAACATACTATGTTATTTATTTAGGCTGTTTTGTGGACTATGATGCTACTTTTTTCCAACATACATCTGTCATAATTTCTATAAATTCGTTTATATTATTTTATGATTGTGTTTAGGTAAAGATTTCGTTGTTAATGGATTACATTTGCTTGTGCACTCAGTTTGTAGATAAGGTTTGTAGATTGGTTTGCGTTTAGTTAGCTCAGGATTGTACAACGAGGAACTATCAAAAAATGGGCAGACAAATAATAAAAGTTCTAATTTAACACAGTTTTGGTGCAGCTTAGCCGTAAGAAAAACGGGCCAAACAGCAAGTATTGAATAAAGAAGCTAAAATAGTATTTGTCCACTTCGGTTGGCCGCATGATCTAACGCGCTACTCTAGCAGTGGACTAGACTGCCGATGACAGGTAGATCGAGGTTCGAATCTCGGTCAGGTGTACTGATGGTTTTTTCCAAAGTGGTTTCCCATTCTCCCTCCACGCAAATGTGGATACACTTACTCTAAATGTGACCTCCCTATTTCTTAAAACCATTAGTTTAATCAGTACATAAGAAGTATAACCCGAACGGTTATTAATACGTTATGCTATAAAAAGAACTTTCGTTATCAAGTTGTTTGTAATCTATATCAACGTTGTATAGTCACATTAAAAGTCATCTACCGAAACGCGCCTTGAGTGATATAACCTACCAGACTATGCGAACATCTGCCTTAGACTGAAGTCAGTTCTGTCCCCGAGTGTAATTAGTCCACTATCAGCTCAAGGTGAAGAGACTTACCATATCAATGGCTTCATTTCCCCGAGGTCACACCACGACCAAATGTTGTGTGGAAGCTTTTCTAACGTCTGGTTGTTATTTATACTTTGCTTTTCAATGCACCACGGGCGTCTTAAGCAGGGGGGAATTGGGGTAACGCGCCCCCTACCCCCTCCAATAATCAGATTAAATAGGTCAGTCTTATTACCGTAAAATAAATAGTGAATGGTTGGTTATATTCAGAAAATTGAAAATCCACGTTTGAAGATATGATTTTAATGATTAAGTTTACATTTTTTTTTAAATATGAATTTTAAAATTAATTCCGTTAAAATATTATTCTTGTTATTCCTTTGATTATACATATACATATTTTATTATATTGTTGGTCTAAGGCATCACACTCGTAAGAGAATAGACTGAAGATAACAGTCGGGTGTAATGAAAGTGTCTGTTATACTGTATTATCTGGCTAATTCGACATTTAAGAATCAAATAGCCAAAGCTATTATTTATGCTTTTATTTAGATATCATATTCTGAAAATTGAAAAATGACACCTGGAAACGGGTATCGAACCCCTCAGTGGTTAGAGCAATGGCGTACTAGGCCAAAGGTCCCGGGTTCGATTCCCCCGTATCCAGGTGTCATTTTTAAATTTTCAGAATAATTCGACATTGTTTAGTTCGAAAAAAATGTGATAATTTGAACCCACCATGATTCCGAATGAAATTTCTATCCAAATGAATGGTAAATAAAAATATAATTTGATTCGAATTTCACAAGGAAATGTTTGGATAGTTCGAAGCCTATATGTTGTTAACTTTCGAGTTAGTATTCATTTCTAGCCTAACGATCTTTATTAAATCCAAGGAGGTCAGATATAGTTTCATAAAACAGGGGATGTATTGGCTCAGCTTTCGTCACCTGTGTGTGAATCAGTCACGTGATACCCGGCACGGAACGTGGGGAACCTTCAGGTCGCGTTTCCTCAATCATCCAAGTCTGCGCCATTTTTGTACGTGAATATTTTCAACTTGTGAATGTGAGAAATACCAGGCCTCCACCGTGGTTCGGATCCCACGTTAAACTGTATGGTCCTCCATTTCATATCACAATCACCCTACCATTGCACATTAGCGTAAGTGCGTACAACCCGAACGGGTAGTAAGACGCGGTGATGATAATAATAATATATAGTGCTAATAAGTCAATTTAATAAAGGCACCCTTCCCTTGCCTTGAAAGGCAGCAGGCCGACCTTGCTCGGGTCAACTTTGTTGTAATTTAAGGTGGGGATGTAGGGGACTCGAGTTAAGACCAGTGGTTTTGCAGTTTGTTTTATAACAAAATATGTTTTTTTGGTAGAAAATAAATCAAATATTCAGTACAGACTTAATAGCTTAATTTTCTTCACGGGGTGATATCAACAGTTGTTGAATATCTGTCATGAGCATGGCGACATTAGAGGACAAACTTTTAAAATGAAGAAAAAAAGGTTGTCATTAAATTCCAGGAAAAACATGACAGATATTCAAGAAATTTTGATATCACCAAGTGAAGAAAATTAAATTTTAGGCTTATGATGGATTTTTTTTATTTTGATAAAAATAAAGTTTTGCTATAAAAACTACAGAAACACCGATATTTTATCGCGTATCCTACATCCCCACCTTAAGGGTAAATGGAGGGTTCAAACTTAGACTGAACCTTAACAGAGCTGGTAGCACATATATTACTTCTATCTCACTTCTGATTTTCAGCGGTAAAAAAAAATAAAGTATTTATTTATACAACAACAGCCTGGGGCATGTTTGTTTGTCCTAGAGTTAATTAAATAAATCGCCAATGGCCAAGTGAACAAAAAAGAAAGTTATATTAACACAATCTTACTAAGCAAGTCGGCAGACCGGGGAAAGGACAATTTTTTTCTCTCGGCACATACACACACACACNGGTTGTTCGATTTGATTGGTCGTATCCCCCACCCCCTTTTTCCATTCCTCCTTTCATGATTTCCTCCACAGAGAACACAGGTATGCCGGGTGAAGGCTCCACCTGTATTAAAATTCAACGAGCGCCACTGTGGTAAATGGTAACTAATTAATAATTCCTGTCCGCTTTCAATCGGTCAACAAAAGAACGGCGTTATGCGCGCGCTACAAGAGATAGAGAAATGTCAGAGAGACTTGATTGAAGGCAGTCCGTCCATCATTAGCAGCGAGTCGATCTTTCGTTATTTATTAAGTTTTGGCCGAGTGACAAATATTTTGGTGGAATTGAGAAAGAGGCAAACTGATAAGTTCGCTCTTTTAGCTCCATCACACCTCCGCCGGGCTATAAGCGTTTTAAATACTCTGATGAGGTAAGGACGAGAAAGGTAGAATGTAGAGGGAATGTGTCCACATTTGCGTGGAGGGAGAGGGGAAAACTGTTTTGAAAAAACCTTGCTCAACACACCTGACCGAGATTCGAACCTCGTTCTCCCCGTCATCAGCAGTCTAGTCTACCACGAGAGTAGCGCGTCAGACCACGCATCCACCGAAGCGTGTAGATTTTTAGAATATTATATATTGCATTATGAACCAACAGCTTTGGGGGTACAAAGATTTAAGATAAATTATATCTGAGGGTGCACGAACCAGGGGTTGAAAAACCACTGATTTAACTAAAAGGCGTCACCCTCACAATAGACAAGACTTCGCCTCTGACAAGACGTGTATTAATCACAACTTGTGAATGTGTGGAATGCCCAGGCCTCCACCGTGGTTCGGATCCCATGTTAAACTGTAGGTCCTCCATTTCATCTCACAATCACCCCACCATTACACATTAGCGTAAGTGCGTATAGCCCGAACAGGTAGTAAGACGTGGTGATAAAAAAAAACTTTAGAAAATACCAGCATGCTCAGTGATAAAAGTTTCGAGAAAATATTCTTTTAGATTAAAATAATGATTGAGAAATGTAGCCAAGGCCATGGTGTGGTTATGAAGGAGAGACCGCTACATTCATCTCGTAAAGTTCGTTTCCTGTCATTTTGTGTGCGAAATGTGTGCTTGTTAGTTCAAGCACCGGCTGTTGGGTAGTTCTTGCCTGAGTGACCAAGGAAAGGAAGGTGCATTCTAAGGGACTGCATCGCCTGGAACCAAGACGGGATACAGATATTACTATGTACATCGAACAACGAAATCGGGTCATTGAGGAACCAAGCAGGACCACACCCCCGGGTGTCGTCAGCGGGGTTCGGGGGGTACAAGCATCCCACCTCGATAACCTGTATCTAATGGGGCACCTTAAAAGAAATAGTGGAATAATTGTTTTATTTCAGAAAAATGAAGATGCGTTTTTTTTCCAGCAATGATTAAATCTTTTTATATGACTTGTAGAATTAATTACGTTTTTAATATTATTCGTGATATTCATTCGGTACGAAATAATTGATATTATACTTCTATAAAGCTACACGGCTGACTCACTCACTCACTGACATTAATGTTTACCCACTTCCAGATGAGCTAGAAACTTGAAATTTGGCGAACTTATCGCTTCTCGTCTGTAACCGACGGGAAAATTACAAAAAGTTAAAAAAAAAATTTTAGCCACCGAAAAAATTTCAAAATGGCTGAGCAACTTTAAAGTCGGTGCAGTATATGCAATACAATACCGGTAACTTTAAGTTGTTACGTTCAAAACATTGCATTAGTTTACATACACTTGCAAAGAAAATTCACTGGGGGTTTGGGGCGGAGCCCCCAACGAGCGAAGCGAGTTTTCTGATAAAAATTGAAAATGGGTTCGTTCTATTTCTCTCCAGAGTTAAGACCCCCAAGACCACATTTCATTTATAATATTTAACGAGTTTTAAGTAAATGTCTCCATTTTTTAGGTAAAGAAGCGAGAAAGTCTATCTAATACAACTTACCATTTATTTTGAGCTATTTTCTTAGCACCGCTTCTTACTACCGTTCAGGTTATACACTTATGTATTAATTACGCTAATGGTTTTAGGGATTGGGTTGGTTATATTTATAGGGAGTGTACCCACCTTTGCGTGGAGGGAGAGTGAAAAACCACTATAGAAAAAACACCCTTAGTACACCCGAGCGAGATTTGAACCTCAATCTCACTGTCATCGGTAGTCTAGCCCACCACAAGAGTGGCGCCTTAAACTATGCGGACATCGAAGCGGGTGTTGTCAAGTTTCATTTACATTTCACAGCCTAAAATATCTAACCCAAGGATGTCCGAATAGAATGTCATTACTATTTTAAAGATTTGGTAAAAAATATAGATATTAAACGTGCAATTTCTAAATCGACTGATTATATCAGCACACGATAATTTCTATGAGCGATAGCGAAAGGGTCTACCAATCATGCCGGGAGAGGTATTTTCACATACCTTCCCGGGTTCTTTTACAGGCCACAATCGACATGAGACCGACGGCTTTATTTCCCCTCCGAAGGAAGTTGTGCTACGGATTTTTTTATCGATCAAGAAAAACCCGTCGACACCGTCTGGATTTGAACCCACGAATTACGGAGACAGCACTTTACCCCCCCAAGACAACCAAGCTCGACTTTTTAATACTTAAAACATCTGTCATAGTGATGAGATACTAAAAATCTATCGACGTCTTAAACTATGTAACCACTGGTATGGGTGATCTGATCCCTTCACTCATCAGCGTGAACCAGTCATTATTTTATATTATCTTAAAAAAAACTTTAACTTGACCTAAATTAGCATAACCTAAGTAGGACCTATTTATGTTTTGTCGATGATAATAAGTCTTTAAGAATTATTAAGCTGTAAGGTGATGACAAATATTTTAGAAAACCTAGTAAAAAAGTGTCAACCGGTCGAACAACTTTGTCGGAGCATGAAGACGTGCGTTGAGTGTCTAACGATCGCAACTACAGGAGTGTGTTTTTTATTATCATGCGTCTGAGAATGTAATAACCTGCATTTCAACATGTTAAGAAACTAAAAACGTCCGTAAGTCTAAAAAAAACAGCCCCACAGCAATCGAACACAGCCATCCACACTCGATATAAGTCGTCAAGATCTTTATGGACCGAAATGACGATGAATGGGAGCAAGGCCGTAGCCAGCCAATAATTTCAGGGGGGGGGGGTTTGGTAGGAATAGCCCCCAATTGACGGAGGCTAGAAAAAATTCTAAATGCTCATTTGTTCTAGAAGCTCTCTGAAGTGGGTTTTTTTTCATGGTAAAATAACCCCTTAGCTGCCGAAGGCAGGGAAAATTTCTAAATATTTAACATCTCAAGAATTTATATTAAGTGCTTTTTATGGTAACATAGCCCCCTAATTTGTATTTGTATCTTAAATTTGATATTGTTTGAACCATAACTAAAGCCATATATATTTTGTTTATAAAATTTCGAGGGGGGTTTGAACCCCCAAAACCTCCCCCTGGCTACGGCCCTGAATGGGAGGTTGAGGTTCGAGTCTCAGCTGAGTAGACTGGTAGTACATAAGTGTATATCCTGAACGGGTAGTAAGATGCGATGCTAAGAGAAAAAATATATATAAATATATTAAGGTATTCTCCTGAAAATAAAATGGGAAATCAATCAAGTAAACAAACCTTCCGTACATGCGCCCAAGAGTTCCACCCCTGATCCCCCCTACCCCCAAGTCTTGAGTTGGCCATGCTATCGCTAACTCTGCTGGCTCTAGCAATGGTTGAATAGCAAGCAACTCACGTCACGGCTCTGAGACACAACCTACACCAAGACAGTTTAGCATGTAAATAGCTTCCTCTGGAATGAAAGGGTCTTAGTTAAAAGCCTTTCAAATGCCCTCTCCTCAAAAACAAAGCACAAACACACACACATGAAGAGCTATAGCTCATCTACGGCGAGACTGTAGCTGAGTGACAGATAACAAAAAGGTTAATTTATTCCAAACATTGGCTGAGGCTGACTTATATCAACTTCTTTGGGAATCATTTTGTATCTTTACCCGCTTCGGTGGTCGCAAGGTATAACGCGCTACTATCGCAATTGACTTGACCGCCGATGACGGGAAGATCGAGGTTCGAATCTCGGTCAGGTGTACTGAGGGTGTTTTTTTCCACTCTCCCTCCACGAAAATAGGGGTACACTTCCTTCCTGATCCCTAAAACCATTACGATGGTCTAGGGTGAAAATCTCGTGTCTCCCGAGAATTAAAGTTTTCAGGGACTAGGAAGGATTTCACACTTAATACAGAGCCCAAATAAATACGAGGTTTTATTTATTGATGCTAGGCAGCAGCAGCAAAAAAAATCAATCTTGTAATAGACATGTAAGATACAAGGTTTTACAACTTATAGTCCAAAATCTCAATTTCAAACCAAATTTGGAGTTAAAGAGGTTTTCATTCCAAGCCATCGATTATCGTAATTAGCACTCATATAGTCCGAAAGGGTAGTAAAATGCAGTGCTAAAAAAAATCGTATTTGCTTATTAATACTATATTATCAATAAAAAGTGTTATCAAAAGTTTCCAATAAAGAACCTTCTGATGGCGGTCATCTACTCTCCCACCGTGGATAGGCTATACATCAGTCATGTGTTTCACCTTCAAGCTAGAAGACACAAGGTCGAGCATTAGTTGGCCAAGTCAACGCATAGTAGCGCCAGCAACGAGAGGCGCCTTGTAGATACCGCCACCAGCTAGAATGCTATGAGAGGGAAGTTGCCTATAGATCAAGCGATACAGGCGTAGAGGTCGCATAAAGCGCGCGTTAACTTTAAGTGTGGTTTCAAGTGATAAGTTCGATGAAGGATTAGGTACAACAGTAGTGTTCTTCAAACTTTCGCCAGTCGCGTACCCTTTTTTAGAGTATGGTTTGATAAACGTACCCTTTTTGAGAGTATGGTTTGATAAACGTACCCTTTTTGAGAGTATGGTTTGATAAACGTACCCTTTTTGAGAGTGGGTATGGTTTGATAAACGTACCCTTTTTGAAAGTATGGTTTGATAAACGTACCCTTTTTGAAAGTATGGTTTGATGAACGTATCCTTTTTGAGAGTAATACTGGCAGCATACATAGCAGCACAAATTCTTAAACCTATACCAGTATTTAGCACTGAATTTGTGCCACGAGAATTATCTCATTCCCGTAATTTATGCCACTATAGTTTTGGGTACTGCTACGTGAAGTTAGCTTCAAACTTCACGGACCCTCTTTACGGGTCCACGCCCAATTGGTTGTAGAATAGGGATGGACATCGAATATCAATGTTGAATGTTTGATGTTCGATGTTTTTGACATTGATATTTATTATATGATGATTTTCAACCATCAATGTTGAAGGTTCTTTTTTTAACATCAATGTTTATTGTGTGATGATTTTCAACCATCGATGTTGAAGGTTCTGTTTTTAACATCGATGTTTATTTATTGATGATTTTCAACCATCGATGTTGACGGTTCGATGTTCGATGTTCGCTGATCGATGACGTGTGTGCCATGGATGTCGCTAAAGAACATTGATTGTTGAAAAATCATCGACCAACAAACATTATAATGTACAGTACATAATATATCAAAATGAGGGTTCTCATTGGCTTGCCTGTTGGTAGGAATGATATCGAATGGGGGGTGGGGGGGGGGGGGAAC
>CABFWO010003094.1:9987-46609 GCA_902155825.1 Timema genevievae | reverse complement strand
TATTATTATTATTATTATTATTATTATTATTATTATTATTAGCACCGCGTCTTACTACCCGTTCGGGTTATACGCACTTACGCTAATGTGCAATAGTAGGGTGATTATGAGATGAAATGGAGGACCTACAGTTTAACGTGGGATCCGAACCACGGTGGAGGCCTGGCACTCCTCACATTCACAAGTTGTGATTAATACACGTCTTGTCAGAGGTGAAGGAAGGGTTTAGCAATCAGATAAATCTGTGCCGGGACCGAGGATTGAGCCCCGGACCCTCAGCACAGAAGTCTTGACACCTTACCCCTAGACTACCAGGTCACCTCCTTGACAAATTAAAGTAAACGCGTGGGTTTAAATTCCAGTAAAGAACCTATTAGATTTTTTATCACCGCGTATTACAACTCATTCGGGTTAAGTACTAATTAATCTAATGTGTTAGGGATGAGTAAGGGTAAATTTAGAGGAGGTGTACCCACATTTGCTTGGAGAGAGAGTGGGAAACAATTTAGGGAAAAACATCCTCAGTACATAATACCGAGATTTAAACCTAAATCTCCCCGTCATTGGTGGTCTAATCTATCGTGAGAGTGATGCCTTAGACCATGCGGCCACCGAAGAGAGAGATGGTAAAAGACACAGGTGTTGTTCAATGATCCTGATGCTGGAACCTATGCCAACTTGAACAATAAATGGCGAAACCCACTCGAACATACTTTCTCATAAAATATCTTTTATAGTTTGTAGCAATTTTGTTTTAATTATTTATCAGTAAACTACCTGTAAATTAAGAGCGTTCATCATAGCAGGCCCAACTCAGCTCCCGGCTCGCGCGAGGTACTATGGGAGTAGAAGGGAAAAGAAAATACCAAGATCTGCCAGAAACGTGTGCAGTACATTCGTATTTGAATGATTACTCGACATTTTCCGCGGTGACGATGGGGGACAAAGCGATGAAGTTTCTTGTTAATAACTACAGTATGTCTCTATTAAGACAGAATTAAGATTTGTGTACAGTGCTTATCTGTGAAGCCATTCTAAAATGGGCAAAAAATACAATTTAATATGTCAACAATGTTCAGTATTATTAACTTCTATTAACTCTTTATCTCCATTAATGCTTAATGATAAATGATCCACGTGCAATAGTGTTGGTGTAAATTACGATTTCCAGCCGACTGTATCACAGAGTTGATTAACATGTGATGCACGCTCTTAAATTGTTATCAGTATAGCAATTATGATCAGTGCTATTTATCATATAAAACACTACCCAGATATTTATTTTAAACAAAATCGCCACAAATCTAGTTTTGAAAAATTTCCAAATTTCATACATCAATCATCTGAAAAACTACCCATAGCCTTAGGCCGAGAAATATAATCAACATTTTGCCGCAGGCTACAGCAATTTGATATTTAATTATTAGAAATTTGAATGAAATCCATCAAACAGTTTTGGCTGTAGCCTCAGGTGCAAATATACAGACATGCGGAATATTGTAAAATTCACTTAATTTTAAGGCTCAGGAGCACCTAAAACTTCAATATTTATCATAATCTCGAGGTCAAACGTGTTAACTACACTGGATATCATCTCTGAGGGAACTGCATGGTTACTATTGGGAAACAGCGTTGTCATTCTTTTGTTTTGATGTGATAAATCTCCCCTCCAATATAAGATAAGTTTGGCAACGCTGGTTAGTCTATGTTGCCAGTAGCTCCTTCTCACCCCAGCACACCACCTTCAGACATAACTGAGAGCGAGGAGATTTGGCAACAGTTAACTGAGGGAGAGCGAAGCTACAGCTTTTCTCCATAAGACCTACAGTTCTCTCAGAGATGATATCAAGTGTATATTACTTTCTCTATGTGGTAAATTAAAAATATCTTCAAGACTTGTCTGCTTTGGTCTACATATGTGTACAAAGTTTTAGTAAAGAAACGCGATAAATGAGGGGGATGGGGGGAACCAGTAATCTCCCTCCCCCACCTTGATATACGCATATTTCCATAAAATGGGGTGGGGATGAGTGAGGTAGAATTTAGAGGAAGTGCACACACATTTACGTTGAGTGAAGAATGAGGCACTAACCAGGAAAAACCACCCTCGAGTGTGCACGGCTAGGATTGGAAACCGTGACCTCTTCGTTAGCGAAAATATCAAACAAGATGAGACTGACGCCTTTGTCCTCATTATCACTGGTGTGGGGGGAGTAAAAATACATAAATTATCAGACAATAATATCACCAAAATACTTAAGTTAGGTATCATTTCGAAATTCGTAGAATATAGGTTTTATGCACAATTTTTTTTTGTCTTTTAAGTAAAATAGAAATTTCATTATTAGCACAGTAATACTACCCAGGCCCGGATTAAAGGGAGGGTGACCGGGGTTAGGGACGCCCCTAGGGGTGTGCAAGCGGTATGGCCACACATGGCCCCGTGCTTGTTTAAGTATCAGAAGGGAAAAACAAGTTGGAATTAAAGACTTTTTTTCTAATAGTTGGCTCCCTGTATAGTCGATCCAACAAATATTGCCAGAGTGTAAAAACAAATAGAAACACAATCTTGTGGTTTTATTTATCGAACGAGCGAAGCGAGCTCTCAGTTTTAACTCCACCAATCTGCATTTGTCAGTCTGTGGTGATGTATCTCACAATAACCTTTGAACGTATCAACCGATTTAATTCAAACTTATCCAAGTTGTTCTTTGCACCTTTATACAGATCCAGTTGGTTAGGGGGAATAAAATCGAACGAAGGTTTGTGGATAAATATTTATAAAAACACGGTTTCTGGTGTTAATTATTACAAGTATTTAACTTTTAGGGCATTTCCTGATACCTTAAACGGTTTAAAATTTGGTACATACTATTGTAGTGTTCAAAAATTAAGTTTTTACATTTTGGGGGGCGGGGGGGCGTAAGGAAAAGGGGGAAGCCAGATAACAGGGGGCCCCGCAAACGTTGTTTACCCAGGATCCCATATCTGCTAAGGGTAGCCCTGACAGGGGCAAAAACCCCAAGGCCTCCACAAATCAAGATCTACACCAACTTTTTTTTAAAAAAAATCATATTTTGATTAATTTTATAAAAATCAACTTGGGGTCATTTTTGGACAGAAAATTTACGAAAAAATATATAAAAATGTCAAAGCTTTGACACCATTCTCTGTCCTTATCAAGAATAAATAAAACAAACGAATTATCTAATAACATTTTTATTTTTAAAAAATCAAATTTATTGTGATGAAAATATTTCCTCATTCAAACAATATCTTTAACATTGATCTTTTCCCAGTTAATTTTGTAATAAAATAAATAATAATATTGAAACGTTAAAGAGAAATAAACTTGGGGCCTTCAATTGTTTTACGGCCCCGGGGCCCACACAGCTCTAAATCCCGCCCTGAGACTGCTGAAGTGCTCACCCGATGGTCCTGGGTTCAAACCCAGTTGGGGTCGATGGATTTTTGCTGAGCGATAAATTTAGCACCGCGTCTTAATACCCGTTCGGGTTATACGCTTAAGTACTAATTACGCTAATGGGTTAGGGATTGGGAAGGTTGAATTTAGAGGATGTAAACCCGCATTTGCGTAGAGGGAAAGTGGAAAACCATTAAGGAAAAACCACCCCAGTTCACCCAACCGAGATTCGAACCTCAATCTCCCCGTTATTGGCAGTCTAGCTCAACACGAAACTAGCACGTTAGTTAACTACGCCACCGAGGTGGGTCTTGAGCGATAAAAAATATGTAGCACAACTTACTTCGGAGGGAAAGTGGAGCCATTGGTCCCATATCGATTGTGGCAATTAAAAGAACCCTGGAAGGTATATGAAACTATATTTCCCTGCAAAATTGGTAGGCGTTTTCGTTCTAGCTCATAGAAATTATACGTTATAGATACCTCAAACTCACTTCGATGACCACGTGGTCTAACGCGCTACCTTAGTGTTGGACTAGACTGCCGAAGATGGGGAGATCAGGGTTCGATCCCGGTCAGGTGCACTGAGGGTGGTTTTTCCCTAAATGGTTTTCCACTCTCCTTCCAAGCAAATAAAGGTTCACTTCCTCTCAAATTAAACCTTCATAATCCCTAAACCATTAGTGTAATTAGTACATAGGCGGATAACCCGAACGGTTAGTAAGACGCGGTAATAAAAAAACAATCACCTCGAATAAAAAACTACTAAGACTTCCATACTTGGCCTGAAAAATATCTCTGTATACTTGACTAAACGGACTATACGGTGAGAGTAACCGGCCCACGGAACGACTTAATTCGATTGGCCCAAGAGGGAATAGAATGTCTGGAAACCAACCTTCATGAGACACACATGCAACGCTCCTCCATCACGTGACGTTATTACCGTCATACATAAAACATAGTCAGATCCATCGAGGGGGGGAGATAATACAGTTACCTGGAGAGGAATACTTCACATCACTACTTCAGATTACATTATTTTTGAAAGGGGGTAGAACGATATTATACAAATGCATTTTTCTTGTTTCTTGGTTCATATAAAACAAAAACACAAGTAATTGAAGGAAGGAGGGAGGTAGGAGATTTATGGACTGATTTTAAAGTAAAATTGGAGTTCAACCTTATTCAGGTATGGGAAGGGGGAGGGGGGGCTAACCTATTTCACGAGAAAGAAAATAATCATAAAAAGATTGAGTACATTCTTGAGTGTGGCTGAAAATTTACTTTAAAATGAATCAAAGTAGCCGAAAGGAAAAGATATTTCTCAAAACTCGCTAGCTATTATTATTATTACTATTATTATTATTATTATTATTATTATTATTATTATTAATATTATTAGCACCACGTCTTACTACCCATTCGGTTTACACGCACTTACGCTAATGTGTAATGGTAGGGTAATTGTGAGATGAAATGAAGGACATACAGTTTAACGTGGGATCCGAACCACGGTGGAGACCTGGCATTCCACATATTCACAAGTTGTGATTAATACACGTCTTGTCAGAGGTGAAGGAAGGGTTTGGCAATCAGATAAATCTGTGCCGGGACCGAGGATTGAACCCCTAGACCGCCAGGTCACCAAAGTCGCTGTTAATCTGTACTGGCTCTAGAAAGTGATAATTAAATTAAAAAAGTCTCTATTGAGCGACGCGGCCTGTGAATGACGGTCACGTGGCCTGACGCGTGCTACCCCCCTCCCCTCCCGCTTCACGTGCTTCAGTAACACGTTACCACGCACGCGCAGGTGGGATTACCTCCCCCCTTCCGGACTTCACTCTTACACTTCCTCTCGGGACTTCTCCTCAGCTCAACGCCTTGAAAACTCTTTCGGTACCACTGGCCAAAACTAAGTTACCCCGCTTTTTAATCTTTTATTCGAGATATTTAACGTGCACTTTCTAAACCGACAAATTATATCAGCACAAGATAATTTCTATGAGCGAGATTGAAAGGGCCTACCAATTTTGCCGGGAAAGGTATTTTCACAGACCTGTCCGGTTTCATTTACAAGCCACAATCGACATGGGACTGAAGGCTTTACTTCCCCTCCGAAGGAAGTTGTGCTACGGATTTTTATCGCCTAAGAAAAATCTGTAGACCCCGGCTGGGTTTGAACCCAAGAACATCTGGTCTTGAGGCGATCATTTTAACCCCAAGATCACCGAGGTCAACATCTGGAACAATTATTTCAGCACACGATCTACAAACGTTATTTTTCCTTAGAACACGCACATCACTCATTTACCCGGCCATCAATTCGTCATTGTGAAAGAAGAGGCCTCAATTTAAATCAGATACATTTATGAGATCTTGACGGGTATTGAATCCGGGGCGCAAAAATCAGCAGCTGGCGGCGATAAGGCGGTGGATATTCCATTTCCATAAAACGAAAGTTATATCCCTTTAGTAGGGAAATTCGTCACATTAGTATTACAAGGTTGTAAGTACCATATATTTTAAGAATGGTGCCTACCTGTGACGTCACGACATATCAAGATAGAATTTAACATGTTAGTGAATTTATGTTTTATTCAGCGAGTTTTAAAGATGTAATACTAAAACAAAACCCATACATTCTTATGTAATTCTAAAAATAGTCCTACATTGTCACAGATTTTTTTTTATCTGGAAGTAGTTTTTTGTAAACTTATTTTTTTATAAATCATCTACAACCCAGGTTATTTGGTTTATTCACGAAAATGTCCTGTAGGAGTCTTCCTGCCAGGATGTAGATTAAAGAAGTCCGTGGTAACAAATGTATATCTAGAATAGGAAACAAGGAAAAGGTTTAATTAAAAAGCAAGTAATGTTTTCAAGGAGCAAATATTAAAGTGACTAAACTCGTCAGAGGAAGAGGGGAAGTGTTATCAGTAGATAAACAAGAAACCTCTCAGGGTGAACTGCTCATTTTCTTCCCTCTCTTTCTATTTCGTACATTGGAGTCTAAGTGTGATAGCGCTTAGACTGTTTAGGTCCGTCAAGTTAAGATGTAATGTTCGCTACTTTTGGTTTAACTCGGATTTGTCCGCCTCAACTGAAGAATCATTGGTTTCCTAGTGTTAGTCAATCCTCAATGCGCCGTGAATATGTCCCCACTTCACTTCGAACCAGTCTTCTCCTGAAGATCTCCACTTCACTTCGAACCAGTCTTCTCCTGAAGATCTCCACTTCACTTCGAACCAGTCTTCTCCTGAAGATCTCCACTTCACTTCAAACCAGTATTCTCCTGAAGGTGTCTCCATTCTCTTTTTCAGCCTTGCCTGGATTCGATCCTTGGTTCCTGCTATTATCTAGCAGTGTCGGGCTGGTGACCAAAGTGATGTGCTAGTTGCTAGTTTTGTAAGTGTACATAGTGTTATTGTTAGTAAATTCAATACGCAAGTATTGGATGTTTCCAGCCAGGTGCACTGTAGGGGTGTGTTTTCCAAAATGTGATCTTCCATACTCTTCCCAAGCCAATATTTATTTATTCAATAGTGTTACCCTATTAATTTACCATTGTTAAATTAGACGTATTTTCATAGGCTTCGTTGGATTTGTAGATTTCGTGGCCTTCCTAAACAATGTATGTGGGGTTTGCGAACACTGAAAACAATATAGTAGGGTTTGCGGCCTCCAAATAGGTTGTAGTGGGGTTTGTGACCTTCCTAAACATTGTTGTGGGGTTTGCGAACACTGAAAACAATATAGTAGGGTTTGCGGCCTCCAAATAGGTTGTAGTGGGGTTTGTGGCCTTCCTAAACATTGTTGTGGGGTTTGCGAACACTGAAAACAATTTAGTAGGGTTTGCGGCCTCCAAATAGGTTGTAGTGGGGTTTGTGACCTTCCTAAACATTGTTGTGGGGTTTGTGAACACTGAAAACAATATAGTAGGGTTTGCGGCCTCCAAATAGGTTGTAGTTGGGTTTGTGGCCTTCCTAAACATTGGTGTGGGGTTTGCGAACACTGAAAACAATATAGTAGGGTTTGCGGCCTCCAAATAGGTTGTAGTGGGGTTTTTCAGCCTCCATAAACATTGTCATGTGTGTAATTTAAATTAAATTAAATTAAATTAAGCTAACCTAGCTTACGAAACGTAGCAACCTGCACGGAAAAGATGTGGTGAGGGCAGGATTTGAACGTAAAACCCACCATAAAATCGATCGAATCTCTATCGACTGCAAATCCCATTTACTGAAAAACCCAATCCACCATTTCATAGCCGTAAAATTGACAATGAAACGTGATCAAAATAAATAAAAATGGTTTGTTTCTTATTATTAAATAAATTGAAAAGTCCACGGCTGCCAGAACGTAAGCTCGACATTCAACACTTAACCTAACCTCACACACAACCTCCTTCATATCAAATTTCACATTATCCTTTCTTTGACGTCTTGGCCTACCAAGGGGTCGTGTTTCTTCAGGTTTTCCAACTAAAATGTTGTGCACACGCCTTCACCCATACTAGTCCCTTTATATGTTTGGGGCTGCATGCAAACCATAGAGGTTATTATGTAACTTTCTCCATTCTCCTATTTGTTCGTTCTCTCAGACCTAAATA
Organism: Timema genevievae; assembly: GCA_902155825.1. Taxonomy (NCBI): domain Eukaryota; kingdom Metazoa; phylum Arthropoda; class Insecta; order Phasmatodea; family Timematidae; genus Timema; species Timema genevievae. The sequence goes on along the minus strand of CABFWO010003094.1, from coordinate 38,573 downwards.
TCTTTCTCAGTACTTTGCTCTCAAAAACTCTCAATTTATTCTCTTGGTACGAAGTGAGAGATCCATAAAGAGCAACGGGTAGAATTTTAGTTTAATATTTTATCAGTTTAATATTTCGAGACAGAAGACGAGATGGCAACAATTTACAAATTGAATAGTCGCAAACAGTGCCTGCATTAAATCTATTACTACCCGCTTCAGTGACCACGTGATCTAACGCGCTAATACCGTGTTGGACTAGACTGACGAATGCAGGGAAGATCGAGGTTCGATGCCGGTCGGGTACACTGAGGGTGGTATTTCTAATTGTTTTTCCATTCTCCTTCCACGAAAATGCGGGTGCACTTCATCTAAATTAAGCCTTCCCTATCCCTAACACATTAGCGTAATTAGTACATAGGCGTATAACCCGAATGGGTAGTAAGATCCAGTGCCAAAAAAAAAATATTTTTTAACCTCCTCAATATTTGTTTGATTAGGAAAGAAGTTATCCGAGAAAGACTGGGGGGATGAGGGGGTACATGAGATAGTAACTTTTACACCTATTGCGAGGCTGACGCATTAAACCACATGACTACAAATTCAAATAACTAGAAAAAAAACACACCTAAAAAGTGGAAAAATTGGCATGGGCCTACGTACTTAAGGACAACCTTTAGTTTGTGTTGAAAACCTGACGTTTTAAACCACGTGATCTCCTGTGCGGGACAACTTGTGGACGTGCGGCTGGGCTTGTAGGGGACGCGAGAAAAGGTCAGTGTTCTTGCAGTTTTTATATCTAAACTTTTTTTTTTGGCCCAAAATAACTCAACTATTTCTCCAGTACAAACAGATTAATTTTCTTCACCTGTTGATATCATCACGTGAAGAAAATTTTAACTTTTAATGTTTTTACTGGAACACGATTTGATTTATTTAGTCAAAAAAATGTTTCTATATAAAAACTGCAAAATTACTGTCCTTAACTCATGTTCCTTATATACTCATAATAAGATTATTATTACTACTACTACTATTAGCATCGCGTCTTACTACCCGTTCGGGTTATACGTACTTATGCTAATGTGAGATGAAATGGAGGACCTACAGTTTAACGTGGGATCCGATACCACGGTGGAGGCCTGGCATTCCACACATTCACAAGTTGTGATTAATACACATCTTGTCAGAAGTGAAGGAAGGGTTTGGCAATCGGATAAATCTGTGCCGGGACCTAGGATTGAACTCCGGACCCCCAGCACAGAAGTCTAACACCTTACCCCTAGACCGCCAGGTCAACCTCTCAAACTAAGAGTTTTTTAAAAACTTTTATATCTATTGAAAGCCTAACGCCTTAGACTGCATGACCATAGTAGCTGGTGAGTATAAAACCATTCAACATAGAAAGCTGAATATTAACAACATCATTAGGAAAATTGAGGATGAACACTTAGGGTTTCTTTTTCTTAACATAGTTTACGAACCTGAATATACTAGAACCTGAATACACTAGAACCTGGTTAATCCGGACTGATTGGGACCTAAGCTTGTTCGTATTAACCGGGAGAATACAGAGATACAGTAGAATTTTAAATTACAGTTGAATGAGTTTAATCAAATGTTCATTTATCTGATGTATAACACGTGATATGTACTGTAATTATTGTGTTGACTACAACATGTAAATATTAAACATTTATTATCAGATACCACTGTTGATTACAATTCTCTTTTAACTTTTGAGATTGTTAAACAATAAAATATATTTCATTTGACTTAATTTTTTCCTCCTTTTCCGAAAGGTGTGTTCGGATTAACCGGGGCTCGGTCTATCGGGGTTTTACTGTAATTGAATAGCACTATCACCAGTTTGTGCTGTGTTTTTTCTCATCACCACGTCTTACCACCCGTTCAAATCATAAATTGATTACTTTAATAGAGTAGGGTTGAGGAAGGAAGCATTTTAGCAGTAATTCGCTCGTATTTGCGTGGCAGGAGAGTGGGAAACCATTTATGAAAAACCCACCGTCAGTAGACCCAACCCAGATTCAAACACCAATCTGCCAGTCTAACAGGAGAGTGATTGTTCGAACACTAAAGCGGATTAAAATATATTTATATATATATATTAACATTTTAATACAAGACAGTGTGGTCCAACTTTCACCAATCTGCTATAGCAGCGGACCTAGCGGACCGCAAACAAAACACAAAAGTGTCTATAACGTTAATACAAAAGTAGGATGTTGTTTAACTCACAGTAGGGTGGACGCAGACTAAACGTTAAGTTCATCGAGTGTGGTTTGCCACCGAGAGGAGAGTTCTGGCTTAGATTCCCGGCTGGGTGTAATGAGGTTGTTTTATTCTAAATGTTTTCCCCACTCCACCTCCCTGAGAATTCAGGTAAGATTCCTCCAAATCGTAAATTACTCATCCCTACCAAATTAGCGCAATCGAAGTGCATATAACCTGAACAATAAGTAAGCTGTCTGTTATTAAAACGACGACATTATCACTGTACCTTAATACAGGGTGTTCCAGTAGTAATATTGCTCGTCCTTTACTACTGTCTGCTGATGATAAAATTATCACTGTACCTTTATACAGGGTGTTCCAGTAGTCATGTTGCTCGTCCTTTACTACTGTCTGCTGATGATGAAGGATAACATGAACACTGTACCTTTATACAGGGTGTTCCAGTAGTAATGTTGCTCGTCCTTTAATACTGTTTGCTAATAACATTATCACTGTACCTTGGTGTAGAAAGCGCTTGGGAGGGGGCAGCTGCGGACTGCCGTTCCAGTGATGATGATGCTGTTGCCAAGGATATCCGCTAACCATCTCTTGCTGCATCTGTTGCTGTTGTTGCTGTTGTTGTTGTTGCTGTTGATGCTGGGCCATGCATGACGCTAAGTAATGGGCGCCTCCACCGGTCACTTTAACGGCGTCGGAGCAAGCGTCGGTCACCATGGCGAGATAGCAATCTCGAGGCCAGGCGTATGAAGCAATACTGAAGCTGTTTCTATTCCACGACGCTTTTAATTTATCACTCGATTCGTGGTACGCGTTAGTGTTATGGTTGTTATTAGTGTTTCTAGTGCTCTATATATATAGAAACTACCGCGATACAAATTATTATAGTTACGAGTTACCTGAAAAACCATTTCCTTTCTTCCAATACAAATAAATGTTATTTTTTGTATGTTCTTGCTGCTATCATTAGCAACAAATTAATATAATTTTGAAACCATAATTTAATTTGGCTTTTTTTAAAACTCTTCTGTAAAATCTTGTGGATTACCAAACCAAATTCGTAGCTAACAGAACTTAGAAAATTAAATTATAACTATAAAAAAAATTAGTCAAAAACCTTACAAGAAATTATATTCCCCACAATTTATATCAAACAAAATCTTTTACGACAATTTGGCGAAGTTGGGATATTTTTTTTTCAAAGTTATATTTGGCTGTTGTTTACTTTTGAAATGGGTTGCATAAAAGCAATTTTAACTAATCCCAATCGACAAGTTTCAAGAGCGACACATTCGGTAATTATTCCAAGGAATATTAACATAAATGATTAAGTACCAATTTTTTTTTAAATGAATTAATTAAATACTGTCGAAGCTTTAAACTGTTTAAAAGCAATATCACATTTTAAAAGACTAAACAAATTTAGCAATAAACTTTAAAAACATATAATTTACAATTTTCCCGTAAACAGCTTACTTGTATTTATTCAAGATTTATATAACAATTATTATTATTATTATTACTATTCAAAGTTGATTTAGACAAATGCCGTAAGTACGTAATATGATTAAGAAACAAATAAACGAGTGAATGTTCTTTCAGCCAGTATCATTTGCTGCGAAAAAAACCCAAACAAAACGTGTTTAAAAATTAAATTTAAAACAAGTTGAGATCATGCATTTTTTACGAATTAGAACCAAAGTGAATCTTTAACCCGAGAAAAAGGAATCGCTTCAAATTACGTTTGAAATAAATAAAAATAAGGATATAAAGAAGTGAACAAGATAAGACGTAAGAAGTTTTTTTTTTAACTATAAGGGCGGGAAAGACGAACGAACGAGGGTCCACGGTAGTCCACGAACAACTGAAGTACAACTCCCCGAGGCTACTCGCGGAGGATTCCGAAGAGATGCACCCCCCCCCCCTTCCCTTCTCCAACCCTTCCACGTGCAAGGTGACACGTTCCCGCGCAACGTGCTCCACCCCTCCCTCCACCCTACACCACCAGCCTCCACCTATTAAACAAGTTGAGAATATGAGTGGGGTGGGTTAATATTTTGTTCAAAGGATTTACAGTCTCCCGGCGGCTTACCACCCTTTTGACATTTCCGTCGGTTATACGTATATGTGCTAATTACTCTTATGTGTTAGGGACGAGGAAGGATGAATTTAGAGGAAGTGTACCCCCATTTGAGTAGAGAGATAGGGAGAAACACATTTTGAAAAAAAAAATACCCTCAATACACCCGACCGGGATTGGAAGCCCGAACTCCCCACCTTCAGCAGTCTAGTATATTACGAAAGTGATGCCTTAGACCATGCGGCCACCGAAGTGGATAGGTAATAACAATAGTAATATAAGTAAAATGGTATCAATGTTGACAGCAAAGTAATGTTTGTGTTTTCTTCAAAAGTTTCTTCGTACCAAAATCCGAGTGTACGAATCTGTTTGTTTCGTGCAGCAATTATTTAACTCAGAAATACTGTATCTGCTCGACCTACAGCCGCGTGTTAGTACTCTCTTGTCAAGACTGTATCTGCTAGACCTACAGCCGCGTGTTAGTACTCTCTTGTCAAGACTGTATCTGCTCGACCTACAGCCGCGTGTTAGTACTCTCTAGTCAAGACTGTATCTGCTCGACCTACAGCCGCGTGTTAGTACTTTCTTGTCAAGACTGTATCTGCTCGACCCACAGCCGGGTGTTAATAATCTCTTGTGAACTTACATTTGAATAATTCATTGACATTCAAATGTAAAATCGCAGGTTAATGATCTCATGATGGAAAATTACGCGCAATAAAACAGAATGGCCTCAAATAGAAGATATTTATGAATGAGTATTTTTATTAAATTGTTGGCACTATGGTGGGGCTTATAAGATAGGGCCATAGTGTAATCCATCAAGGTAAGATTGATAACTTACCTGGTTCCACTATGGTGCAGTTTATAAGATAGGGTCATAGTGTAATCCATTCAAGGTAAGACTGTTACCTTACCTGGTTCCACTATGGTACAGTTTATAAGATAGGGTCATAGTGTAATCCATCAAGGTAAGACTGCTACCTTACCTGGTTCCACTATGGTACAGTTTATAAGATAGGGCCATAGTGTAATCCATCAAGGTAAGACTGTTACCTTACCTGGTTCTACTATGGTACAGTTTATAATATAGAAGATAGGGTCATAGTGTAATCCATCAAGGTAAGACTGTTACCTTACAAGGTAAACAGAGTGTAACTTTTATTTATGTATATAAAGGCAGTGAACACAAGTAGTGAAGGAAATATTGGATTTAAGGACTAGCTACAAGATGTATAGAAAAACAAAGAATTAAATGTAGAGTAGAGAAACGAGCGCGTGACCTTTGATGAGTGTAAAAGTCGGTCGGGACCTAAAAAGGTTTCCGACCCCTGGTCTAAGGCGTCAGTCTCGTGTTAGACTGGCCTGCTTATGACGGGGAGATCGAGGTGCCAATCCCGGTCGGGTCTACTGAAGGGAGTTTTCCCTAAACGGTTTCCCAATCTCTTTATACGCAAATGCGAGTACATTACCTCTAAAACGCTTCCTTCTTCATCTCTTCCCCATTATAGTAATTATTTTATATATGTGTACAACCTGAACAGGTAGTAAGACGCGGGGATAAATAAACGTGACAAAGGGCTATCAATATTTGTGGGAAATTTCAAAACGCGTGCCTTTTTTTAAAAAACATTTTCATACCCTGCTCCGCTCCTCACCATTCTTCTGGGATATTATCATATTTACACTCACGAGATAAGGATGGAGAAAGTGAAATTTTTTTTATAATAAATGTACCCGTACGTTCATGGAGAAAGCGAGGAATTTTTTTTTAAGAAACAATACCCTCAGTATAACCGTTCGGGATTCAAACCTCGACCTTCCTTCAACCGTAAAACCAAAACAAACTATGTCTGACGCCTTTTAGCCAGGCTAGCCACTGATACAAGTTTTAGATGAACTTAAATAATGGATGACTCGTGGATCAAAGTTTAAAAAAAAATCAATAAGTGATTCCATTTCTCACGAATCTAAACCAGATTAAATATACATAATCCATTTTATAACGTTGACAGGTAAACATTCATTTAATAATTTCATAATATATACAAAGAAAATATGATATTATTTAAATTAAATTTGATTATACTGTAGAGCGTCGATAATTCGGACTAATTGGGGCTCGACCCGGTCCAGATTTTATAAAATACAGTCCCTATAACAAAAATAACAAAATAAGCATGGACGGGATACTTATGAAAACTCGGTGTTGAGGTAGAAACATTTTCTCTTTATTTAAACAACGAACTTACATATTGTTTTGCTGTTGCTAAATATCACAAATTCTGAAGGAATATAACAAGGAGAAAATAATGATACAACAGTAGTGTTCTTATTTTTATAAATAATATTATTTCTTGATGTCCGAATTATTAACGCTCTAGTGTATTATTTTGTTGGGAACCTTTAGTCAGAGTGAGAACATTTATATTGGTTATTGTTTTTTTAACACCGCGTCTTACTACCTGTTCAGATTAAACGCTTAAATACTAATCACGCTACAGAGTTAGAAAGGATGAAGGTTTAATTCAGATGAAGTGTACCCGCATTTGCGTGGAGGTAGAGTGGAGGCCCATTTTCGAAAAACAACCCGCAGTATATCCAACCGGGTTTTTTATCTCCCTGGCATTGGAAGAGAGTGACGCCTTAGACCATGCGGGCATTGAAGCAGATCTATATTATATGTATTACTGTTCATATCCAAGACAAGTAAGAGAACGACAGATACTAATGATTGATGGAATTTAAGAGTGCCATTCTTCTATTTGAAAGTTTAGAAATCCACCTAATTCATTCAGTGACCCTATTGTTTGTCTTTTAAAGTGTCGACTTAGAATTACCATACATGATAATAGGCTCTAGTAGTTTTCCAAGAATGGAAAAAAAAAGTTTGAAAGCATGTACAATCTGTGGTAAGAATATGCAAACCCTTAAGGTCTGTGCTATCACTAGGCCTTATGACAGATGTGTCCACTGTCCAGCCCATGAATAATGTTTTTTTAAGGCGGACGCCTCTGATAGCGATAAAGTATCAATCGCTGTCAGGCCACACGGTTTAAAATACAATGATCTGTGTCGTTTTCTGGAACTATTTCTAAAGTCTGTTAAGTCTTATACGCCCTTTAGCCCTTCACCTGTGTCGAGTCAATAAGAAAGAGGGGAAAGAAAACTACGAAACTTCTTATCTCAAGGTAAAGATAAAAGTTCGTTGCTAGTTCTCAAATATCAAACAATGACTGTATTTGTTATAGGAAGGCTAAATCTAGAGCCCTTTTTTCATAGAGCCTAGTCTCATAGCTCCGCAAATATGATTAAAATGTCGTTGGAAATTAGTTACAGGTAATATCACATTTTCACACCTTTTTTAAAAATCTATTATTAAACTCAAAATATAGGGTTGTTAAGAGAAAAGAGCCCTGTTGGAATCTTTAGACTTTAGTTTTCCATGAGCCATGTTTTGAAATAGCGCACCATAGAATTAAAAATCGCGTCTGCGCGACAATTTCTCACTTACCGAGGCGGCCTCCTTTGGAAGAACTCGCGTTTGCATCAAAATAAGAACTAATTAAATTAAAGGCAGCCAATCGTTCGTCGTCATTATATACCTGAATACCACATTCCACACCCTTCGTCTACCCTGTAAGGTAGTAAAGTTAACTTGCATTACTCCATTATGGCAAAGCTTATAAGATAATCATAGTTTAATCCGTCAAGGTAAGACTGCTGCTACCTTACAGGGTAAACGCGATGTGCCTGTCAAAAAAGTATCCAATTATCCGCCTTCCTCAACATGTGCCTGACTTAACTTCACCTCATGTGACTATGGGAATTAAATAGTGTCAGAACGAGTTGTCCGTTTCTTTATAAATAAAACCTACATTATGTGAATGTAGAAATGAGTGAGCAGCAGATAATGTCACGTGGGCACATTTAAGACAAGCCAGCGTCAAACAGAAGGGAAGAAAAAAACCCCACGGTAATATCATTACGAAACCTACGGTTGAATTCTATCAGTGCCTTGACATTTAAGAAAAATAAATATATTTCGCATTTGTTTTCTTGTTTTTTTCTGAAACGTAACATGCCAAGTAAATAAGTATCTCCCAAACGTCTTCAACATTTCTTATAGAAACAGACATAATATCTTAACATTTAAATCACACACACCTGTTTCATCTTACTCTTGGCTCAACGAACAATAAAATAATTTAATTCATAGAAAGAGACGATCACGTCACATCCACCGCGCTTCGACAATATCACCAGCAACATAACAAAAGAAACTTCCCACTCCCGCCACCGGGAGCGCTGCCATAGCGACACGTGGCCTGGCGAGTGACAGGTGAACTAGAAGGCCACGTGATTCCTCCCTCCCCTCTTGTTTCCCCTTCCCCCTCACTGCGCGTGGATCAAAAAGTCGAGGGGGGGGGCAACGATATAGAGTTGTTTAAAATCAGTCTAACGAGAGATTTGAAAGTAATTAATACTAAGCTCACCAGATTATTCCTTCCGACTGCGGCAATTAATTTGTACTGTAAATAGAGTCCGTGTGGCATTAAATAGAGTGTAAACAATTGGGCAAAATACTTTATCGGTTGTGTAGGGCTCCGGGAGTATTGTAGAAGGGAATACCTTAAAGGGTGTTACATAGGGGAGCAATGAAAGCATTGCAGCTGTTTCGAAATTCTGGATTATTTACGAAATTGTTTGATATTTCTTAAAATTGTTTTAAACAAAATCTAGTCTTAAGTTTTTACCAGTTAAAGAGTTTAAACTTTAAATTTAAAGTTTAAAAAAAGCCTGGTAGCTTATATAAAATTTTAAAAAACAATCCCGCATTTGCTTAAAAAAATTTGTTGTGACCCTATAAAAAAGACTTTATTTGATAGAGGATGGTTGGTTCTAGGTCTCTATCGTTTTACTTTAATTTCATAAGTACTAATATTGGCGTAAAGCGTAGTTGATTTAAAAAAATTTAAACTTAAAATTTAAACTTTATAGCAAAATAGGGACCTGTTGATAGCTTTCACCTACAGTTTGGCGAAAACCATATTTAAAAATATAAAACCACTTCTTCAAAAATGCGGGATTTCCAAACGGCCTCCTCATGTAACAGCCTTAAGGTGAGGCTACAGAGAACGCGTGGGAGAGCAAGGTTTTTTTTGCAGTTTTTATATCAACACTTTTTTCGGTCAAAATAAATCAAATATTGCTCCAGTAGAAACATAGAGTTTAATTTTCCTCACAAGGTGATATCAACAGTTGTTGAATATCTGTGAAGGGTGTCCTGGAATTTGATGACTACTTTTTCTATTCGTTTAATAAGTTTGTCATCTAATTCCGCTAAGCTCATGACAGATATTCAACAACTGTTGATATCACCACGTGAAGAAAATTAAACTCTATGTTTCTAATGGAGAAATATTCTATTTATTTTGACCGAAAAAAGTGTTGATATAAAAACGGCAAAAAAAAAACCACTGGCCTTTTCTCGCGTCCCCTTCGACCCCGCCTTGAATATTTAAATAATATGTAAATAGCGTGGAGTTGGGTGTGTGTTGACACCCCTGATTCTGATTCAGGGGGCTCGGATGAATTGGGAATTGGGGCGACCAATCACATCGTGGAGAAGATGCCCCCCCGCCCTCCTGGTTTTGTTTACATTTGAGTGTGTGAACTAACACTGGAGAAAGCTCTGGTAGCTTCCATTCATCTGGTGGCTGAACTGTTTTAACAATATTTTGTTGACTTGCGCAACCGCAAGATGGTACTTATCTGCCAGATAATTTTAATTGGAGAAGGCACTTATCTGCCAAAAAGCTTTAACCAGAGATTATATTTATCTAACAAATAGCTCTATCCAGCGACGGTATTTATTTTCCAGATAGCCTTAACCGAGGATCGGGCACGCCCTCCTGTGTAAAAATGTTGTTCCCCTCAAAACAGAAGACTCCCAATAATGTTAATAATGGATGAAATGTAGTCACCGATTGCCAAATATTAAAAATGCAGATTTGTATGGATGTTAATTAGTTGAGCCTAGCTCGCGTTGGGTAATTGAGAACAATAACTTACAATACTTTCTCTGTTCCCTCGAACATAACTAAGAGCGAGTGGTTCAATCGACCCCACCTGACCCTACACAATCCCTTTTCCCCTACATAAATGTATGAATACGGAGCCATCATAAAACTGAAAAGGTGTGAATAAAAGAGTTCTCTCTCACGATATTAAGAACAGTTTATTTTGTTTATCTGTATATGTTATCAAGAAATGTGATCAGAGAAGAGAGTGTGAGATGCAAAACTCCTGCAGTCCCTTTTACCTCCTGCGTCGTAAACGTGTGATGAGCAGTGAAATTTGAAAACAATTTTACAAATGTGTTTCATATTAGTCCCCATAAAAGCTTTCAGCGAAATATATATAAATTTTTATTTATTTTTTATTATTGAGTGTAAAATTCTAATGTTATTTAATTGCAAACAGCGTACATGAAATATTTAAAAAAATATTATATATATATATAAAACATTATTTGTTTGGAATGATAAAACACAGATATAAATATTAATTTGATCCCTTTGCTAACTTTCTACATTTTACCCAAGTCAGTATTCACCGGGAAAGCTGAAGATCGATTCTAAGAGTCTCCAGAGAAGGTTTATGTTCGAATCTCACTCAAGGTGAACTAGAGTTTAGATTCATCAGGCAGCAACACGATTGAGATTAAAGTCCAATTTTCATGGGAAGGCTCTGTTATAAAATACAAACATATTTACTCCCGGTCAGAATTAAAAACAATTAACTTTATTATTAGGGTTAATTTATAGATATTGATAATATTTCGCAAAAGTGACAACTCCAGATCACTTGACTTAACGTTAGAACACATGAAAGTAGAACGTTTAGCTTTGCCCTTACTATAAAAATTGAAATTATAATCATTATTATTATTATTACTATCATCACCGCGTCTTACTACCCGTTCGGGTTATACGCACTTACGCTAATGTGTAATGGTAGGGTGATTGTGAGATGAAATGGAGGACCTACAGTTTAATGTGGGATCCGAACCACGGTGGAGACCTGGCATTCCACACATTCACAAGTTGTGATTAATACACGTCTTGTCAGAGGTGAAGGAAGGGTTTGGCAATCAGATAAATCTGTGCCGGGACCAAGGATTGAGCCCCGGACCAGACCGGACAAAATTCTGACACCTTACCCCTAGACCGCCAGGTCACCCAAAATTGAATTTAAACAAACAAAAAAGCAAAATACTCGCACTAGTTATATATATATACATAGATGAATATTATAAATCCTAAACATTTGAGTCGTATCAATTTCAATATTTTTTTCAATGTTGAATCTATTCAACCAAACCAAAGTGCCGAAAGCTGTGAGCCCCTGCAGTTGAAAAGACTGTAGTCCCGCCACACACGTGTTCTTTCAGCGCCGTGGGATAAGACATTCTAGCAACATGTACTACACTCCTGTGATGCGGGCAACATAACCAATAAAGAAAACGAAGCCTTGAGTTGGGTGGGTTTAGACGCTCAAACATTTTGTTAAAACTATTTCCCGCAAATCAGTTAGCGTGAATTGATTTACACAAGTCTACCCGTTCATACGTTCAGTTAAATTTGCACAAACCTTTACTTGCATCAGTAGTTTCTTCTCAGTAGTGGATAATTTTTTTTTTACTAGATTAAAAGTTCGCCCAATACAAATGGAAAAAAGAAGAGTTACTTTTATCAGTTATCGGTTTGTGTTGCGTAAATAGTAAGCTAAAACAATCTAAGAAAAGTCAAAGGTGGACCAAATCTTGGCTGTTAAAAAGAGAATAGTTTTTACATACTTAATTAATGAATTGCGGGATGGTCCAAATGATCTTTGGAACTATTTGCGTTTCGGACGACGAAGAAACTTATCTACATAACCTCCCGTCTCAACCCCTGTGCGTTATCTTTACTGTCTGCGCATGCGCCAGGTTCGTACAAACCAACAGAACCCGCTCAGTATTTGCGCCAACCTCAACTAGAACATTTTAACACGGACAAATTCGACCTCGGTGGTCTTGGGGTAAAGTGCTCGCNCTCAGTACCCAATGTTCGTTGGGTTCGAACCTATCCGGGGTCAACGGATTTCCCTCGAGCGATAAAAATCCGTAGTACAACTTCCTTCGGAGGGGAAGTAAAGCCGTCGGTCCCATGTCAATTGTGGCATGTAAAAGAACCCTGGAAGGCGCGTGAAAATACCTTTCCCGACAAAATCGGTAGGCCCTTTCACTCTCGCTCATAGAAAATCAGTGTGGAAGGCAACGGGGTAGCATCACACTTCCTTAACTCCCCTAGTACATGTTATTTCTACCAGATCGTGTAGGCAACACTAACCAGCTGAAGGCCTGAGAGTATGCCCAGCTAGTGATGCACATAAATCACACCGAGCCAACTTTCGGGTTGTTGGCCTAAGATCAACGACTAGCACGTTAATCAGAAGTGTTTTTTTTTTTTGCCAAATGTCAATAAATGCGCGAAACCTTTTTATGTAACAATTAGAATATTGTGGAAGGTTACTAACAATATTTTATTTAAAGAACTATGAACTGTCAATTTCAGAAAGAACAGTATTTTCTACCCCCACAAAAAAATTATAAAAATAATTTAAACGTGTAAGGTGTATTCATAACTATCCTGTGTTTCATTTGTTGCTTGAGAAGCGAGATCTGGTTTTTAATCAGCTTGTGGTTTTAAAAATGCAACCAAATAAATTGAATTGTGCATAAGCCCTTACCTTAGACAATAAACTACATAAAACATAATTTACGATAAGATTTCCCGGTCCAATTATCTTTACTAAACCTAAAAGACACATTATAACAAAGAGAATATAGATAGTGGAAGATAATTTAGAGAATACTAAGAACGACATATCATTTAACAGGCTTAGTAAAGTTTAAATGTTTAGGAATAATTTTAACTGGCAATAACGATATTATATTGGAAACTAGGAAAAGAATAAAGTCTGGAAATGCATCCTATTACTAGGTCGGTAAGTTGTTGACATCTCGAATTTTGTTAAGGAATGTAAAATTCAGAATATACCAAACAAAAGTTTTACCATCCACTTTGGTGGCAGTATGGTCTAAGACACTACTATCGCAGTATACTAGAATGTCGATGACAGGGAGATCAAGGTTCGAAACTCGGCCGGGTATACTGAGGTTGGTTTTCCAAAATGTGGTTTCCCACTCTCCCTCCACGCAAATGCGGGTAAACTTCCTCTAAATATAAACTTCCTAATCCCTTAAACCAGTAGCGTAATTAGTGCATGAGCGTATAGCCCGAACGGGTAGTAATACACGGTGCTAAAAATAAAATAAAATAAATCGTACACTTAGGATCACAATTATCTGCCTATAGTCAAGGGTTACGGACAATTTATATATAATCCACATTGTAAATATATGTCAAGATAATACTAAACATAAATACACACAGAGATATTAATTATCTTGAAAAAATACCCACATAAAGATAAAGTTTTTTTTTTTTAGAAATTGTTTAAAGTATTGCGTATTTCCCCACAAATTGGAGACAAATGCGCATTTTATAAGAAACGCGATAGTAGGCATTATATGAAGCTAAAGTAAAAGATTTGTCCTTGAATAATTAATGCAAGCAATCTTAACTTTATAGAACCAGACATAAATAATTAATACCAACACAAAAACCATTAAATATTAAACAAGTCAAGTTGATACCGGCGTGAGAAAAAAAAACTTGATTGATTTTTAGTTTACCTTATTAATTAATATAATAACAAAAACAGTAGGTCAGACACATGGGTAATGGCACCAACTTTCATCCCAGAGACCCGAGTTTAACCTCAACTCGATACAGTAAATATAATTGAAAAATGACACTTGGTCGTGGTAGCCGAACTTGTAACCCTTAACTTGGCAGAACAATTCTAATCCACTGAGCTATCCATGATTCGTGAAGTCCTCAGCTATGATTCATCACTCATAACTATAACTACACATTTTTTAGACAGGATTTAAACCCGGAACTGTTAGCTCAGAAAACAGTCTCGCAACCAGCTTAGATAAGGTGTCATAGGGCTATAAAATGTTAATTGCTGGCTTAAGTATTGGAGAGAAGGTTAGAGTAAACTTACCAGAATTAGAATGGAGAGAGAATGAAAAAACCAGGATCAAAATTAAGTTTGCAAAAACAGCCAACCGGGATTTGAGCCAAGACCTCCCCGTAGTGGCAACTAGGTCCAATGAGAGTCTATGCCTCAGAGTTTAGGCCATTTGAGTACCAACACGTTTTTAACCGTGAATATTTTCCACCTCGAAATTATTATGGATCGTTGACTTCTTACGTGCGTAAAAAAGCGTCTTACATTCTGTCTGTCCCTGGAGCCGAAACTGTTTCATGGATTTAATTAAAACTTGATATTTAAATGTTGGATGGTCATACCTATCCGACATCTTAGCTCGGCTGGTAGCGTGTCTGTCTAATGAGTAAGTGTACCCGGGTTCGATTCCTGACTATGACCGAAAAATGTATTATTGATAAAAATATGGGTTTACCCTTTCACGTTGATAAATTAACGGCCGGGGAGCTGGATGTTGTTCCTGTTCTAGTCTTAAATTAGGCCACAGGCAGGAAACAGTAGCGGATGTAAAAAAAATTGTCATACCACGCGGTATAATCATGATTTTGATTCTAACCCCAAAATTAAGGGGAGTTTACAATTAACTGATATTTGAAAATTAGAGATTTTTCGAAAATCGTTTAAATTATCTTGTTCAGAGTAAATATTTGAGGGGTGTTTTACATGGCAAATAACTCTATACTTGTTTGACAAAGAAAAAATATATTTAACTGTAATTTAATAATGAACATTTTTTTAATTGAATAGTTCGAAAATGAGAGTAACAATTTTGTTTTAAATGAGTTTATATTATAAATAAGAATATAATTTTGTTTTTCTAAAAAAAAAAACATATATTGAAATTAGTTTACTGATAGTTGATTTTTTTTTTGTTCCTATATTAGCAAGTAGGTACGATTGTGTCATACCATTCATTTAAATATATATTATGTGGAGATTTTAAAATATCAAATTAAATCCCGATCTTAATGAAACTTTTGAAGTATGACGTCATCTTTTGAAAATGCAAACAAAATGCAAGCCCTCACCATCTCTTCACGACCACGAGGTAATGAAGGTGTGGGTTGCAGAAAGCAGTAAGGGTGGCCATTCCGTTCATCCTGAGATTATGATCAGCGTTTAATAAATTACAACATTTTCAAAAAAACCTTATAATTAGTTAGGTACTTTTAAATTCACGCTTTAATTTCATTCCAAACCACTCGATAGTTTACATCAGTGTACTATGTTTGATAACCACCTTTTTTTAAAGTCAACCTGTATATTTCTTCTGGGAAACAACTGAAGATAAGAAAAGAGAGAAAAATGACGTCAGAAAAGGCTATTATTATTATTACGTATTGGATTATACTGTGGCTTGATAAGACTTGCCGCATACGATTGTACGAACACCGACTATCCAACCTACACATTCATATTATCAAAGGGAACGATTTCTACGCTGCTATTTATGTTACAAAATAGTTACGTTGAGATGTTATATGTAATCCATTAAAAAAACGCTGTTCAGCAATTATATGTCCCCATTTAATCTAAAAGTAATTATGGATAAATTTGATATTTACTATAACTTAAGCAACAATAAACAAGTAATGAATGTCTTCCCCAACCCCTGCATGAGCAGGTCTGTCCTCCGCCACTGGATAGGGCCATATGTTGTTAATCAGTCAAAGTAATACGTGTGTGTGTTTGTTGGTGTCAAAGAAAACGATATGTTTATTTGAAAAAAAAAATAGTTTGCATTTTGTTATGTATATTAAATTTGATGTGGTTTTTATGAACTGAGATTGAAAACTCATATTCATTTATTACAATTACACTAGAACCTGGTTAATCCGAACTAATTGAGACCGAAGCTTGTTCGTATTAACCGTGAGAATACAGAGATACAGTACTTTCTCGAGTTTTAAATTAGAGTTGAACGAGTTTAAGTAAATTTTCATTTATTTAACTGATGTAAAGTCTGTTCAGCGTAGGAATTGTTTTCTGAAAGGCCTTTTTCCCTAACATAAATCTATTATATAGTAGGATATTGGTAGGAAAAAAGACTTCTCAGAAAGTAATTCCTACTGTGAATGGAGTTTATAACACGTGATATGTTCTGTAATTATTGTGTTGGCTACAACATGTAAATATTAAACATTTATTATCAGATGACACTGTTTATTAAAATTCTCTTTTAACTTTGAGCTTGCTAACTAGTAAAATATAGGAAGTCAAAGGTCCCGGGTTCGATTCCCGTGTCCAGTGTCACTTTTCAATTTTCAGAATAGTAAAATATACTTCATTCGACTTAATTTTCTTCAGTTTTCCGAAAAGTGTGTGCGGATTAACCGGAATGTCGGTACTACTGGGGTTCGGTATAACAGGGTTTTAATGTAATGCACGTCATCTAAAGTTAATTAATGAATTAAATGAAGTAGTTTTACTTTCCAACGGACCGCCTCTGTTGTCTGGTGGTCAGAGTTCTTGGGTAAAGATCCAGAGGTTCCGGGTTAGATCCCCAGAGCTTTCAGATTTGTCTGTGAAGCAGACGAATGAGGCGCTATTTGAATAAAGTCTCTCCGGTCTAGAAAAATTGAGATTAACGGTCAAAGGGTTAGTTGTGCTGACCAAATGATACCCTCCATCCAGCAGAGGTTGGCACTATATTCGCCAGCAGACGGCGGCCGCTCAGTCGGCTAAGCTCGATTGCAGGCTGACTCCATGGAGTTTACTTATCATCAATTTATGTTTTTTTGTTCTATAACATCGGATGTTTTTTTGCCTCGTGGACGTAACGTTATCGACGGGGACATCAAGGTCACCCGCTTCGGTGGCCGCATGGTCTAAGGCGCTACTCCCGCAGTAAACTAGACTGTCGATGACGGGGAGATCGAGATTCGAATCTCGATTCGGTGGACTGAGATTGGTTTTATCACAGATTGTTTTCCACTCTTTATACACGCAAGTGTGGGTGCACTTCCTCTAAATATAACCTTCCTAATCTCTAAAACCATTAGCGTAACTAGTACTTAAGCGTATATCCCGAACGGGTGGTAAGACGTGACATCGATGTTAGTCCCCAGAGAGCAGCCTGGGAGGAGGAAGGGGAGGGGGTAACAAACGGAGAAAGGGGAGGGGGTAGTCACGTTAACAGAGGAGCCGTGACCCGGTCCTAATGCGCATGCGCAGTAAGGCTCCACGTGGTCGGGAGATACGTGAACATTCTTTCTGAGGGGGAGAAACAAAAACATTTATTTAACACCTGTTGGTTTTTTTGACGTGAATACGTCTTTAAATTTGCTACCATACGAGGGCAATCCAAAAAACCTAATGATAACAAAATCGGGGGATACAGTTTGGTGTTGTAGTTTACGATAAGCGAGAACAGTGACGCATCGCGCGTGGTGGAGGGGGAAGCGCCGCCATTTTGAGGTTATTTTGCTGCGTATCGAGATTTGCAATTAGTATAACTTTTGACTCGGAGAAGCTACGATGTTCGTTTAGGTTTTAATCGTCAACTGTCGTCAAAATCTATCGATTGTATATAAAACATTAGTTTAAAGTAGTGACAGTGAATATAATAAGGTGTTAGAATAAAAAAATTATATCAAAAATACAGTTTGGCGTTGTAGTTTCGAATCTAAGTTATATTGTAACACCATAATTATTTGTTTCCTTGCTTTTATCCTAAATACATAGATAAAAATATTTTATTTAAAAAATATAACCCGTTACATAAACGTATTCACGTACAACACACGGCCGTGTCCATGACACAGCCACACCCCATTTTTTGTTACCTGTTGAGTTTACAAATAAGTACTAATCACGCTAATGTTCTAGGGATGAGGAAGGTTGAATTTTAGAGGGAGTGTGCCTGCATTTGCGTGGAGGAAGAATTGGGGAGAGGGGGAACAAACATATAGGGAAAACTACCCAACCCAAACGAGATTTGAAGACCGATTTTCCTGTCATCGGCAGTCAATATTATTGCGAGAGTGACGCCTTAGTCTATGCGGCCACCGAAGCAGGTAGTAAAGGTGCCTGGCGTTGCCCGGTAGAAACTTGTTTAGTTTAAGGTGGGGCTGCATGAAACGCGAGTTAAGGGCAGTGTTTTTTTGCAGTTTTTATAGAAAAACTTTCTTTTTTTGTCAAAATAAATAAAATATTGCTCCAGTAGTGAGTTTTGAAAATATCGGCAATACTACTATTTTTATTATCACCGCGTCTTACTGCCCGTTCGAGTTATACGCTTAAGTACTAATCACACTAATGGATTAGGAATTGGGAAGATTGAATATAGATGAACTGAACCCGCATATGCGTGGAGGGAGCGTGGAAAACCACTTAGGGAAAACCACCCCCAAGTTCATTCGACCGAGATTCGAACCTCGATATCCCCGTCCTCGGCAGTCCAGCTCAAGACGAAACTAGCGCGTTAGCCAACTACGCCACCGAGGCGGGTTTGGTTCATAAAACTCATATAATTGGTATAGAATTATGTTCAGATGCTCTAAAATTCCCGTCCACAAGGTTAACTCCCTGCAGATGGTACTCCAATCACCCCTTTCAGCCATTTGTAAAGGGGTGCCCTTGTCTAGTGGTACCTTTCCTATGAAAACTAGGTTGTACTATACGTAAATCTCTCAAAGTAAAAAATAAAACCGGTAAAACCATCAAACCGGTTAATGGAATGTTAAAAACATTTCCTCCCAACATTCCACAAATGACACCAAGTTATTGTCAGATTTGTCTCAGCCAGTCGTTGATAGATGGCAAAATAATAAATACCAACCGGTCTAAAGGCATCTCATTCTCGTGATCTTTTACCGCCGTGTCTTACTACCCGTTCGGGCTATGTACCAATTACGCTCATGGTTTTAGGGATTAAAAAAGGTTATATTTTAGAGGTGTACAACACATTTGCGTGGAGGAAGAATGGAAAACCATTTTTGAAAAATCACTCTTAGTACACCCAACAGAGATTCGAACCAAAATTCCCCCTGTCATCGGCAGTCTAGTCTACTGAAAGAGTGACGCCTTAGACCATGCGGCCACCGAAGCGGGTAACTATCGCATCCTGACGGGCATGCTGATGACGGGGAGATCTGGGTTCGAATCTTTGCGAGTAAAATGACCAGAGCACGACCAAGGAACCCATCGCACATACGTTTATGTAGTTTGAATGAGTGAATTTAGGCGAAGTGTACCCGCATTTGCTTTAAAAGAGGAGTGTGATAAACTATTTAGGTAAAACCTACCACAGTACAACCTAAAGCCCACCGACTGCTTTTATCTGGCCTGTAAAATATTTTGAAAATATACAATTACACAATTATTATTGTGTTCATAAAAAATAGATTAATAACTAATTCGTTTTATGTTAGAAATAAAAAGTGGAAAATTGTTGCTCGATGTACAGTACTTGGATATCCTGACAATGTCTTGTAATGAGTACAGGGTATGTAACTACACTATTTAACCTCCTCCATTCCCTAGTAACTTCATCCCCTTTTGCACCAAATATCTTCCTAAGCACCTTGTTTTCCTCATGTAAGTTAAGAGACACGTTCCACACCCATAGAGAACAACCGGTAAGAGACACGTTCCACACCCATAGAGAACAACCGGTAAGAGACACGTTCCACACCCATAGACAACAACTGGTAAGAGACACGTTCCACGCCTATAGAGAACAACTGGTAAGAGACACGTTCCACACCCATTGAGAACAATCGGTAAGAGACACGTTCCACACCCATAGAGAACAACTGGTAAGAGACACGTTCCACACCCATAGAGAACAACTGGTAAAAGACACGTTCCACACCCATAGACAACAACTGGTAAGAGACACGTTCCACGCCTATAGAGAACAACTGGTAAGAGACACGTTCCACACCCATTGAGAACAATCGGTAAGAGACATGTTCCACACCCATAGACAACAACCGGTAAGAGACACGTTCCACACCCATTGAGAACAACCGGTAAGAGACACGTTCCACGCCCATAGACAACAACTGGTAAGAGACACGTTCCACGCCTATAGAGAACAACTGGTAAGAGACACCCATTGAGAACAACCGGTAAGAGACATGTTCCACACACATTGAGAACAATCGGTAAGAGACACGTTCCACACCCAGTGAGAACAATCGGTAAGAGACATGTTCCACACCCAAAGAAAACAACCGGTAAGAGACATGTTCCATACACATTGAGAACAATCGGTAAGAGACACGTTCCACACCCAAAGAAAACAACCGGTAAGAGACACGTTCCACACCCAGTGAGAACAACCGGTAAGAGACACGTTCCACACACAGTGAGAACAACCGGTAAGAGATATGTTCCACACACATTGAGAACAATCAGTAAGAGACACGTTCCACACACAGTGAGAACAACCGGTAAGAGACATGTTCCACACACATTGAGAACAATCGGTAAGAGACATGTTCCACACCCAGTGAGAACAATCGGTAAGAGACATGTTCCACACCCATAGACAAAAACCGGTAAGAGACACGTTCCACGCCCATAGAGAACAACCGGTAAGAGACACGTTCCACGCCCATAGACAACAACCGGTAAGAGACACGTTCCACACATAGTGAGAACAACCGGTAAGAGACACACAAAACCTGATCCACAACAAATATGAAATTATTATTTATTTCTTCATCTTGTAAAAATCAAGATGGTGGTTCGTGGCTGTAAAAAAACAACTCCTCCACAGGATGCAGCTTGAACGATGCCATTAAAAAACCGGTCTCTTATATTAAGACCAAGGCTATTTTACCAGCAATACTTGTTCTTGTACAGTCCAGGTACGGTAGTAAGACTCGCTGTTAGAACTGTATTATACAGCACTTGAGAAGTGATGGACAGAAGCGTCAAACGAAACATATTTAGGGGGGTGAGATAGTTTTAAATTTACCAACTCTTAGCAAGCTGAAATTTAAAAAAATTTCCAGGTGACAAGGGCAATGTTGGGGGTCTGGATGTATGGAATAACCCCCAGTTAATAGGGAGGTGAAGGGGTCCCCCCCCCCACGCGACACCCCTGGTGTAAATTCTTAGATGGATTAAATAGAAAAGCTATTATGTTTGTTAATTAAGGTTATGATCGCACCTAAATATCATATTCTTTAAAATTAAAAACGACACCTGGACACGGGACTCGAACCCGGGACCTTTGGCTTAGTACGCCATTGCTCTAACCACTGAACTATCCAGGAGTCGACCCTTGCTCAGGGTAGTTCTAGTTAATCCATCGTGACCATTCGAAGGTGGCTGCGTTATCGGACCGCTCGCGATCTGTATTGGTATGTAGCTGACGGTTTATGCACGTCCATTATAGACTCTGCCTTAAAATATGAGTGAAGAATGGCCCTGGGGACTGGACGACTCCTGGATAGCTCAGTGGTTAGAGTATTGACGTACTAAGCTAAAGGTCCCGGGTTCTATTTCTGTGTGCAGATGTCATTTTTCAGCACATCGACAGTGACCCTAAAATCTCCAATCTGGAAATAATATATAAAATAATATCTTCAAAACCCGTATCAGTGATTGCATGGTCAAAGGCGTAGCTCGCGCAATACAATTGATCGCCGGCGATAATGAAATCAGGGTTCTAATCCGGGTTGGGTGAAATGAGGGTGTTTTTTTATTAAATTTATTTTTCTTGAGCGATAATAATCCGTAGCACAACTTCCTTCGGATGGGAAGTAAAGCAGTGGTTCCCTTGTCGAATGTGGCGTGTGAAAGAACCTTGGAAGGTACGTAAAATAAATACCTTTCCTGGCAAAATTGCTAGGTCCTTTCACTCTCACTCATAGAAATTCTAGTGTGCTGATATAATCAGTCGGTTCAGAAAGTGTACGTGAAATACCTCAAATAAATAAAAGGGTTGTTAAGCAAAAAGATCCCTGTTGAAATATTCTGACTTTAATTTTCAGCGTAAACCATATTTTGAAATAACGCGTCGTAGAATTTAAATATCGCGTTACAGCTGAACGTCTGCCCGGATATTTCTCGCTTACCCGAGATGGCCCCCTTAAGAAATTAAGAAGAAAAAAACAGCTCGGATACATTGTATGCCCCTTCCAAAGTAAATTTCTCAGCGAGCCACTTCTTGTAAATATATGTTCTCCATGAAATTGCTGGCTGGTTTTTTTTTTTAATCTGCCTTCTTCGTCACGTGACGTTAAATTGAGAAAGAACCCACAAATGAAACCAGTTCTACAACCTTGACACGTGGGATAAAGCCCTGTAAATTGTAAACCAGTCTTTCTGAACCTTCCCAAAATGTATTGACCAAATTTCCACTGAAAATATATTCAAAGTGGACCACCACGGGCGAAACCAAGGGATGGGCATCGGGGAATAGTCTGACCCCCCCCCCCCCTTTAAATCGATATCATTTTAAAGAATCTTACATATTTTTTTATAATTGAACAATAATTGCGATTTATAGTACAGGTTCTAAAAAACGTTATATATTCATAACCCCTTTTTCGTAAGACAAAATTATTATTAACGACCCGAGGCAGTAATGGCTCAATTTTTTATACTATAGTCTCAGTTTTTGATCAGTTTTAGATCAAGTGAGAAATAAAAATAATAGGCTTATTTATTACAAATTTAAATACACTAAAGTCACAATTATCCGGCCCTGTGTTAACAAGTGTGTTTTAAAATAAACAAACCGGTACATATCAACTATAAAACATTTAACGATCTATTTCCACTTGTTCTTGCTTTGTAGCTGATGTTACATTTCCAAAATAAAGTACTGCATATCAAATATTTAAAACATTTATTTCTAATTTATTTTTTACTGCCACCCTACAATAATTATCACAGTAATTATTACTGTATTCCTATTTTACATCGCAATCAGAAAATGGTCAGCTTTTATTAAAACAAAGTTAAATGTTCTGTGAATTTTTTTTAAAAAGTAGGAAAACCCATACTGAAACTTATTTACACTCTGATTCCATATTATCTGGCCTTTCCGTTATCCGGGCCGGAATGCCGCAACTTTAGGCTGGATAATCGCGACTAGTGTGAGTTGGTGTATATTATACTACTATAAAGCCACATGGCTGACTCACTCACTCACTGACATTAATGTTTACCCACTTCCAGATGAGCTAGAAACTTGAAATTTGGCAAACTTATAGCTTCTAGCCTGTAACCAACGGGAAAATTCCAAAAAGTTAAAAAAAAAAAATTTTAATCCCCAAAAAAATTCAAAATGGCGGAGCAACTTTAAAGTCGGTGCGGTATATACAATACAATACCGGTAACTTTAAGTTGTTACATTAAAAACGACGCTGGAATTACATTAGTTTACATCCACTTGCAAAAAAAACGCACCAGGGGTTTGGGGGCGGAGCCCCCAACGAGCAAAGCGAGTATATACACACAGGCGTACATAAAGCTATATTTGATCATTTTAATTAATTTTTTATTATAATTTGCAAACTTTATATATTTATAATCAGTAGGAATCTGCGAAGCTTCGATAATATTAGTATCGAATTGAATTGTGTATTATTCGATAGGCCTAACTTGAACTAAACAATTTTTTTAAATCTATAAGGTGCTATTGGAGACGTCAACATGCATAAAATATGTTAATATATTTTAGTAACAATTCTCGTGAAAGTAAATGTTTATTAATCATTACCATGTTGATAAGAAAACAGAGAGAACTATTTTTTTTTACCAAACACAGCCTTTATAAAACCTTGTATATCCTATAATCGCACCCTTGGATGTTTCGTAACAAATTTATTAATTTTGAAGACTAAAGATACTTTATATTATGAAATAGTTGATAAACACCAAAACAGATGGTGATCTTTAACCGATTAACTTAGACAAAGTGAACTAAAGTTTCATGAACATGTTTAAGAACTTACATTTAAACATAACTAATAGGATTAGGGTCTAAAACTAATGTAATTTTTTTATAATGTGTAACTTTTTATTTAAAATTATGATTTTAGCATATGATTCGATAATTATTCGAAATTCGCAAATAATATTTCAAGATTCAATTCGAACTAAAAAAACTGCTTCGAAGATGTCTAAACTATAACTAATTTAATAGGTTAAATTTAAACCCCTTTTTATTTGAGTAATGTGTAATTATTGTACTCGCATTAATAAAAATGTGTCAAATGAAATAAAAAATTGTACCCCATCCTCTCCCAGGTCATTATTTTTAGAATGTACTCTATTTCTAGGTATACAAATATGGAATCTTTCAACAAGAAGAGGTTACTGCTGACTAGCAAGTTGAGTTTGGAACTGAGGAAGAAACTGATGGAATGCTTCATTGGGATCATCACGCTGTATGGAGCAGAATTTTGGACTCTTAGGAAGATGAAAGAGAAATACTTGGAGAGCTGTGAAATGTGGTGTTGGAGAAGACTAGAGAAGATCAGGTGGACAGACAGGGGGACAAATGAACAAGTCCTAAGAAGAGTGGTGAGAAGATCAGGTGGACAGACAGGGGGACAAATGAACAAGTCCTAAGAAGAGTGTGTGAGAAGATCAGGTGGACAGACAGGGAGACAAATGAACAAGTACTAAGAAGAGTGGGTGGGAAGAGAACCATTTTGGATGTAATTATTCGGTACAAAGCAAACTGGACACATTCTTAGGAGGAACTGTCTTCTGTGCGACGTCATAGAAGTAAAGGTTGAGGAAAAGAGGAGCTTAGGAAGGAGGAGGATTCAAATATTGGATGACTTGAAGGAGGAGGCAGAGGACAGGGTGCATTGGGAGTCTAAGTTCACTGACAAAAGGAATCTGTTATAAATCAACAGAACAACTAGTAATAATATACAAATCAGCATCCTTTTTATTAATGTGTTTTATTTGATAAAAAAATAAAGGAACGGTAATATATTCATACAAATACACACATCATTATCAAGTCCGTAGCCTGGTGTTAGGTTTTTTTTTTTGGGGGGGGGGGTAAAACCTCTCAGGTTTAAACAAAAATTAATCCTTATATGTTAGTTAAACAATATCAATCTAAAGGTACAAAAAATATGTTTAACAACTAACAACCATTTTACTGTTCAAGAAGGCTGGTTTTTAATATTCTTAATATAAGCAAGGAGTTATAAACACCAGATGGTGAACTTAGGAGCTCAGAATGTCTCATATAACACCCAGTTATACACCACGTTAGAACAAAGTGATTTCGACCTGATCGGGATTCAAACTAGCAAAACTACCCTAGCTTGTTAGTCATCAAAGACACATGGAGTCATTGGTTAAATAATATATAGGACTATTCTAAACAATTAAAATAATGTATACTAATTAAGATATTTGTGTGAAATATTGTTTGTCTACATTTGAAAACCGTAGGCCTAATTAGCTAATTTATTGAACATTTGATCAAAATTGTTTTAGTTTCCCAAATAAATCTAAGTTTTAAAAAAAGGTGATAAATTTTATTTGACCTTTTAAAAGATTAGTATATAAATTTAGCAATATTTGAGTTGTTTTTTAATTTATAAAACTAAAAAAAAAACTTTTCTCGTAATGTATATCGAAGAACAAAGGGTGTTTCTTGGAATGTAACTAGTTTTAGCGAGTCTGAGAAAAAGAGACAAATATTTTGTTATTAATTGTTGGGACAGGTTTGAGAACTATATACACTCCTCCCCTTACCAACCCACTCACAAAAACATTGTTATATAATATAAAAGCAATATCGGTGTATTACGTCAACTTTCTAGTACCCCCCAAAGTTCCAAAGCTCGAATTAGCTTTCTATGCCCTTACGCTTAGTTAAAATAAAATAAACTCAAAACATATCCTAGAAGGATTCAATATTCATAAATTTTCCTCAGGGTTGAAAACTTACACGTCCCCCCTTGACCCTTTTTCGAAAAAAAAAAATCGCCAAACAAGGCCTTCCCATTAAGTGTCATTTTCGAGATGTGTATTTCTTAACATAGTCTCTGTGAAAAAGTTAAATGTTTTAATAGAGAAACATAATATTATTATTTGCCAAACAACTTTTTTTTATTTATTACCCATTGTCTTTTTCAGTCTTAAAAAAATCAACTAATTCTATTC
The DNA here is from genome assembly GCA_902155825.1 of Timema genevievae. Taxonomy (NCBI): domain Eukaryota; kingdom Metazoa; phylum Arthropoda; class Insecta; order Phasmatodea; family Timematidae; genus Timema; species Timema genevievae. Next base: position 11,971 of record CABFWO010003094.1, on the reverse strand, counting down.
GTATGTTCTAAATATTATGGTGACACCACTTTATTACGATATGATAAAATAATATAAAAATTTAGTTATATAACCAACGTAATTCGTGAAAACTAATATCCCGCTTTTAAACTGGCTGATGTAATATTTTTCATGTAAGAAAGAAATACACACTGCACATATTTATTCATCCACAATAATATTATCACATCCTGACAAACAAATACTACAAGACACTCCTAAGAGAACAAAAGAAGACTATGCCCTATTATGTATGCAAGAAAATAACAAATGTCAAGGCCAAAGGGTTAATGTTATTGGATGAGATAGTAGGGTAAGCTCGTGGTTAAATGAATACAAAAAACAAACTGTTTGTTAACTCACCAATGAATGGAAAGATACTAGATTGTTCTATCAGTAGTTTCAGATTGGTCTGGACAAAAGTGGGTGAATCTTCTCGTTGATCACTCATTTCACAAACTCACGAGAAAAAAAAATAGCGTTGTGGATGAATAATTATTTATTTTATTTTAAAAAAACTGCTTTGTAAACACCGAGTCAAAGTTGCGGTACTCCGGACCAAGGCCGACTAAAAGTCGTCTGCTCGGCCCGACCCGGTGTTGATTGGCTCGGTTTAACCGTCAGTGCTCTCTAGCAGGCAAATTAAGTACTACGTGTTGACCTTGTGATACTGATTCGCGCTGTGTGCGCTAGACTGCTGCCTTGCGGCGAACGAAATGAAGGCAGCCTTGCGAACAAATAAACTCTCATGTAATAATAAAAAATTAATGTTCCACTTTCCAACCGCATTTTAGTTCAAATGAATTGTCGAAGGATGTAATCTAAAATCATTACACCATGTTGAATAGTTGATGGCAATCAGGTAGGCCTTGACACTCCACCTATAACATAGAACAGTAGAAGAAAATGGGGGTTATTATGGAGGGGTTTGACACTGTTTAATTAGCAGCCCTTATCCTGGGGGGTGTATTAATTATCAATGTAATTTATATAAATAATAAAAATCCTTATGAAAGAAAGAAAAAAAATAATCAGCCCGCCAGGACGCTATATATTATATAATTGTTTTTTGTTACTCGTGTTCATTATGTTGGTTGGTTTTCGAGAGCCCTTCGAGGCTGGTGTCTCCTATTTATAATCTTTTGATTTCCTACTATGTATATATTGATATATTGATGTTTGATTAGAAAAATATAAATAACCACAAAAACAAACCACATAGTTTATTGCTTAGTCTAATAGCTTATCGGAGTTTATTAAAATTAATTAATGGCAGCTGCAACAATGTCCTTCTTAAGAGAGTAAGCCTAAGTAGAAAGGGGGGAGCGAGGTTCAAATCTTAGTCGCATGGTTTTTCCAAAATGGTTTTCCACTCTCCCACCATGTAAATTCAGGTACACTTCCTTTAAATATAACCTTCCTAATCTATAACATTACGACCAAGTTTAACCAAAAGTAAAACAGATTTAAAAAGTGATCGGAGACATAATCTAAGGCGTCACTCTCGCCATGGACTAGACTAGGAACGACGCGGAGATCAGGGTTAGAATCCCGGTCGCGTGTATTGAGGGATTTTTTTCTCCCCTAAATGTGTTTTCCACTCTCTTACTCCAAAAAATAATATGTGTGAGTACATTTCTTTTAAATTCATATAAATAGAAGCCAAAATTATTTTTTTTATGAAAATTAAAATTGTATATACTCACCACACTTGGCTACTAATTTATTTTTATATTTATAATGGCACACGGTGTCTACTCAACTTGAAAAATGAAATTTCAGAGTTTTCCCCTGATCCTTTCAGACGCAAAAGTATGTCACACCCTTCTATCATAACCCCCCCCCCAACATATTTTTTATTAATCTTTTTTTATGAATAGTAATAAGTTTTAAAATTTAAATAGACAAGTTTTTTTTATTTGTCTTAACAAAGTCTACAGTACTAGGAATTAAAGATTTATAAAATATATTACACGGCTACAAA
>CABFWO010003093.1:67729-88542 GCA_902155825.1 Timema genevievae | reverse complement strand
TGTGTGTGTGTGTGTGTGTGTGTGTGTGTGTAGTTTTTATAGTATACTTTATTTATATATAATATATAAGAAGTTTAAAGGATATCATCCTGAAGCAACGGGTTATTGGGTAGTGCGATCTAAGTAAGATCTCTGTGAAATCATATTGAGACTGGCGACATTAAAAAAATCGCTTTACACCAGTAGAGTTTTAAGTTGTTGTGAAACACTTTCTTTTTTTAGTTTCTTCTTCCTATAACATAATTTAATACTACCGCATGCGCATAGCCATGGCTCAACTTTTGACTAAAGACGCGCGGTACAGGAGTGGAAAGACGACATGAAAATAAAATGTTGACCTTGAGAATTGAGATTATTATGCTAACAGGGACAGCTGTATTAAAAAAGATTTGCCGTGAGTATTGAATGGAAGAAAAATGTCATTTAGACTATTGTAAATAAAAGAAAACGTAAAAATACGTGAAAAATCCAGTAAATTTGATCAAATTCCTTGACTTTTCCCTGTTTTCTAGGTCTCTGGACACCCTAACACAATATTACTCTATACTAAGCTATCTAAATTTATCATGATTGTGTTATAGATGTCATGTAATCACTAATCGTTCTAAAAATGTTAAAAGTTGAAAATATATCATCTAGCAAGATATTTCAAATAAGTTTCATGATACATCGAAGTTTTCATCTTTCTTCGAAATGTTTCGAAGATAAGAAGGTTATTGTGGGTGTCTTAAGTCGAACCGAAGGAGATATTACCTACTTTGGTATTTTGAAACTTTGCACACCCCTTAGAAATAAATACATATCACATGATCTTTTAATTTAAAATGAGAACTAAAGGATCTAAATAAATGATACTATTCCAAGAAAACTACACTACATCGGTTATCACAGGTTGCATTTTTGGTGGAGATCTTACTGACTGCCCCCTTTTTTAATTTAAATATCAGTTTCATAACCCTTTCCATCTAGCATCTTTGAGTATTATGGATAATCTACAACATAATTGATTTAGTTTGGAATGGAGATTGTGTTTATGACGAGCACGTGTCTAAAAGAAAAGTCATTCAGGTTATGTTTACGTGTGTGTTACAGAAGATGGAGGTAGAGGTAAGATGCATGACCTCAACACTCCCATTACACTCGTCTATAAAGTTCCTTTTTCGTAACGCATCTCACTACCCGTCAGGACTACACATTTAGTAACGCTGATTGAATAGGGAAAAGGGATTAGGAAAGTGGAAAATAAAGGAAAGTTCTTTCATTTGAGAGAAGGGAAGACAAGAAACCCGGCCGGAATTCGAAACCTAAGCTCCCCATCAAAGGCAAATAAAGAATGGCTGAGTTTGACAGTTAAACCACGCGTCCACAGGTTAGGGTTTAGAACTTTCATATTCACTCCCTTGTGAGCAATAAGGGTCATTCCACCATGCTAATAACAAGCAGTCTAGAGGTCAAATGGGGAATCTGCTTGGTCCCAATACCGACTTATCAACGCCCCTACTACCAATATTAGACATGGTTTGCTGACGTATAGTATTTGCATGTTAACCTCATTATTGACGAACGGTGTTGGCGTCAATCTCGCGATAAAGGACGTACCGGTTTAAAGAAGATCTAAGTTAGCTGCACTAGAGGTGATCTTACAAATGTGAGTTATCATTTTATATTTTTCTCACCCCCTTGGTGACCTAGTGGTCTAGGGGTAAAGTGTCAGACTTTTGTGCTGGAGGTCCGGGGTTTAATTCTCGGTTCCAGCACAGATTTATCTGATTTCCAAACCCTTCCTTCACCTCTGAGAAGACGTGCATTAATCACAACTTGTGAATGTGTGGAGTGTCAGACCTCCACCTTGGTTTGGATTCCACGTTAAACTGTAGGTCCTCCATTTCATCTCACAATCACCCTACTATTATCACATTAGCGTAAGTGCGTATAACCCGAACGGGTAGTAAGACGCGGTGCTAATAATAATAATAATAATAATAATAATAATAATTCTCACCCCCTCTCCCTTTCTGAGCTAATGCGGCTGCACTTTCTTTCAAACATATTCCTAATGCTTAGCCCTTAAATTATGCCGTTAATAATTGTGATGCTAAATGTAATAGTTATAAAAATCAAGAGTAACGTGTAAAACCTCGTTCTATATATAGGGGCGGATTAAGAGGGGGTGCGCACTCTCCCCCACCCCAACTTTTTCAATAAATTTTCTAGTTAGTATGGACAATTTAATAAATGAAAAATTAAACCAATTAAATCAATGTTAAAATCACTTATAAATGTTGCCCTGTCACGTAAGAGCCACTAGCAAGCTTCTCCGCGTGTCAATCACTGTCAATAACAGATTTAGATTTTTAACATATAATTTAACTAACAAAATTAATATAAAAAAACATAAATAGATGATTAGCTTATATGCGGGTTTTTCAAATTTTTAAATTGATTACAAAATTACTCTCAAATTTAAAGATTTTTCCGTGGGGGAACCTCCCCGGCCCAGTCCCGTGAGAAAGATTTTTTTTTATAAATTTAATTTAAAATCTGTATATTATTTAACCAAAAAAATTGTGATATAATTTGAAAATTCTTTTTAACATGTAGCCATTTGGCTAAATCAAGCATTTGTAATTTTTTAAAGATAAAAATAATATAAAAATCAAACATAAAATAATAACGTAGCCATAAATGTCTACACCGGGCTGTAAAGGACTAAACAAAATCAAGAGAAGGGTCTAAAACTCGTCCTAAAAACATGTAATACTTCAAGAATAACGTGTAAGCCGCAATCATTTTAAAACATGTCATCAATAACGTATAAACGTTGCTCTAAATACATGTTGTCATAACAGTAGCATATAAACTTCGCTTTAAAGCATGCCAAGAGCGAAAGGTAAACCTGGTTTTGAATACATGCTTTCATCAAAAGCGACGTGTTGACCTGGCTATGAATACATTCTTTCATCAATCGACATGTAAGCTTGTCTCTGAATACATATTGCCATCAAGAGCAGTGCCAGACAGAAAATTCCAATATTTTAATGACAATAAACAATGGGTAGTTTGTGCGAGCCAAACAAATTCATTGCTAAAAAAAAGGATCGCTCTTCAGACAAGTAAACAATCGAAGGAGATAGCGAATAGAGTCCAAGGTCGTCTATGACGAGAAGGATAACCCATTAGCTTAATGACGAAAGTTTACTGAGACGGGAGGAGGCAAGTGTGAAGGTGGGCGGGGTCATCTGAAAGAGGCGCGGCGCGGCGCCCAACTAGGTTAGCGTGATCGACCACGAGGGGAGAGTAGTCAACCAGAGGCAAAACAAGCTCTCATGGCAGTATCTGCGACAGAGGCGCTTTGTCAAAATATAAGCCGCGACAAGATATAATCAGCGGACCCCCGGTTAGAGACAAATTGCCTTAAATGCGCTAATAGTTGTATTTAGCACCGCGTCTTACTACCCATTCGGATTATACGCTTATGTACTAATTACGCTACTGGATTAGGGATGAGGAAGATTGAATTTAGAGTATTTGTACCCACATTTGCGTGGCGATAGTAAAAAAAACCACATCCAGTACACCTGACCGGGATCAAACCTCCATCTCCCCGTCATCGGCAGTCTTGTCTTAGCCTAACAATTTGAAACGTTCCACAGGCTCTCGCCTATGGTTGACGCTGTTGCTTCAGTATAATTTTCATAGAAAGGAGCTTTTAGAAAATATAATCTTATATTTTCGCGGCCAAAAGTGATAACATTTAAATATTTTATGACCTGCCTCAGTGGCGTAGTTGGCTAACGCGCTAGTTTTGAGTTGAGCCAGAATGCCGGGGACGGTGAGACCGAGGTTCGAATCTCGCTCGGGTGAATTGGGGGAGGGGGGGTTTTCTAAAATGATTTTCCACTCTCCTTCCACGCAAATGCGGGTAGATTTCCTATAAATATAGTCTTTAACATCTCTAAAACCATTAGTATAATTACTACAAAAGCGCACAGCCTAAGCGGGTAGTAAGACGGGATGCTAATAAAAAGTAATAGTTAGAACCAGTGGTCGCATAGTGCGGTACGGTAACATCTCTTCGTAAGAAAACATTGGAATTGTAAACAATGTAACTATGTTAGCATATGTTTTTTAATATTTTTAGTCCCACTAGAACTCCCACCTATAAATTTCACATTTTAATATTTAATAGGATATCGTCAAGGGTCCTTATTTCAGCATGCAAAATTTAAATTTTATATCCCACCCAAATGTTTTTTTTCTTTCTATATCCCCCCTTTCCAAATTTCCCGAGGTCCTCAGTTAAAATTTAAAATGTTTAGACTCTTATGGCTATTTAGCGTGGTCCCTTTACTTTCCTTCCAAATCTTCTACAAACACTAGGAAGTAGTTTAAAATATTAGTTTTGTAAAATTTAAACCTCTCGCCCCCACACACATTTATCTAACTATCATTTATAAATTATATGGTGTTCCACTCTCCCGCCACAGTCCACACTAATCCGGATAACGATCGCTACAATCACCCTCAGTCGAGCATGTCAGATATGGTATATCCGCGCAAAATTGTCTTAGGGTTCGACTCTTGGCTAAGTGAGCTGAGGGTGGTTTTTGACAAGTGATTTATTGTTGTGGTTTTCCCATCCTCTCTTCACGCTAATGGTGATTCTTATTTGTAAAGGCCTACTTTGATTATAATATTCAAGTATTTTAACATATCAGTTTCACACACATACATATATATGGATGGTTTATGATCTTACCAATTAATATAGGCCGTTAGTAGCAAGTGTGCAAAGCCTATCGATAATTATAAAAAAGTCAAATATAATGTCAAATTGAAAAGTTTTCCTACCACTCAATGAACCAACATACAATTATATTACTTAGCGCCTGTAAACTAGACTTTTCCGTGTCGAACGTGCGCGCTTGACAAATAGAACCAATTTTATCTTTCAAGCGCGCGCGCTCGATCGCTCCAGTCTGGCCACCTCTCATTACAATCAATGTGTTATATTTTATTTTTTAGTCGCTCGCCCAGTCTGGCCGTCCCCTTATGCGTAGTGATGTTTAAAAACTATAAACACCACGAAAAGTGCGTCAAGCTATTTAAAAAAACTCGACCTCGTAAAGGTAAAAATAAAATATCTAATAGTTCATAGCTAATCCAATATTAATTTAAAATACATTTAAAACATTAGCACCATAAGATAAAAATGAAATAAATAAAAACAATCTTTTTTTTAATACCGCGTCTTAATACCCGTTCGGCGTACACGCTTATTTACTAATTACTCTAATGGTTTGTGGATTATGAAGGTTTAAATGTGAGGAAGCGAACCCGCATTTGCGTGGAAGTAGAGTGGAAAGCCATTTAGGGAAAACCATCCTCAATACTCTCAACCAGAATCGAACCCCAATCTCTCCGTCTTCGGCAGTCTAGTGCAACACAAGAGTAGCGCGTTAGACCACACGGCTAACGAAGCGGGTAGCTGCTACTTAAAAGTTTATGTTCTATGTGTAGTAATAAAATCTAATTTCATCAATTAAAGGAAATAAAAAATAAATATATATATATTTTTTTTAATTAAAACACAATTAGAATCAGTTTTGGTTGGAAAAAAGTTTTTTTTTAGTTCAAAAAATGTTTCTATGCACGATTTCCCTTGAGAAAAAATGTGATAAATTGATTGTTTTTTATTCTAATTCTTGGCTTTCCTCATCTTTGAGAAAGTCAAATACAAATATAAATGAAGATAGATTTACTTATTTCTATTTACTATAATTTTTATAGATCCACTTAATTCGTTTTTACCGTCCATGGCCAACATGAAGAGTTGAAAATTATTAGGTATTTCTTAGGGTTTTATAATATAATTGAACATCGTAAACTTGATATCCTATTCTGACGCTTTTTACTTGATTCAATGACTCGAAATTAATATAATACAACAAAGTTTAAAAGGGCGCACTCAAATTTCGGAATAAGGTATACCTGTCAGCAGACATTCAGTTAGGGCGCACTTGAATTGCGGAATAAAGTATACCTGTCAGCCGATCCACACAAATTGTGGAACAACCTGTAATCACATTCAACTCCTAACCACTAATCCAACCCAGCCTAACATAACTTAATTTAACCTAACCTCCATGTTCAATTTTGAACAAAGTCATTATGAATTTAATTTTTACTACCCAGTTCGTGTAAGGGTATTATCGAGCTCGGGTGAGTTGTTCCGCAATTCGTGAGCACCGATTTAAACATGTGTGAAGCATCGATAAACAATAACACTTAGATCTGTATTTCAACAATGGCTTTCACTTTTGTGTTGCAAGTTTCTACGACCATCAGTGTATTATGTATCAACGCACGGTGCCTATACTAAGATAATTTGTCTACTAATAACCATTATGGAACTTTTATTACAAGTCCAATTTTCTTAAGTAGGGCCTTATTTGAAAAAGTTAGCAGATCTACTTTGACTTTTCATACTTCAAGTCTCAGGTCATCTTATCGACAGGAGTCACTTTTGATAGAGATTATCATTACCTATAAAATAATAAAATATATTTAAATGTTATTAAGGTTGACCACAAACAAAATTATATTTGTAATTTATAAAAGGCACTTTCTGTGAAATTATACTGTACACATAAACCACAGTAATTAAATGGCAATCAAATTAAATAGTAAGAGAAATATAGCAGAGTTTAAATTTATTTTTTCGTAAGATTAGGCTGTTCAGATATTTTGTTTTATAATTTAATTAATTTCTATAGTGGCTATTACCATAGGGGAACGAGAATAGGAGGGTGCATGTTAATAAACTGCACCAATGTCCGGGTTAGAATCAAGCCCGATTGCTGACAAATTAGAGGGTATGTAAAGCAGAGTGTCACTCCAAGAACAACAGAAGCGACAGCTATTTGTAGCGGGGATGTTGGCACCTTGACAAGTGCACCCCCTTCTAACCCTTGTGAAGATGCTCCCAAACAACTTTTGTCTGGGGCTCCCTTGATTACAAAGTTTGAGACCACCAAACCAAACAAAATTAATTGAATTGTAGTTTATCAATTTTGAAAAATAATTACTAATGAACCATATTTTAATAGTGTCTATAAAATACTGTTTTTAATCAATTATGTTTGTAATTTGATGCCCCCTACCCATTTATATTTAAGAACACTATCCACAGCCATGTTGCCTCTCCTAGGAGAACATATGAAGACAATCTAACATAAATCCCTGAAATCAACAAATAGCTTCTGACACAATTATTTTCCTAAACTAATTTTAACTTAGACTTAGGACAATTCATTTTGATAGCACGCAATACTATTTTATGTATTTACGAATGAATACGACCAGCAATTTTACAGCACGATTTGAAACGATCTAGTCGTTGGGAACTATTTTACTCGAGACTTGTACGTGAATCATCTGCCTACAATCCCTGTGTTATTTTAGGCACACAGAGACCACCCAAACATATCGTACCAAAATAACAATCACCTCATAGGCTCTTCACTAATGTATAAATTGACTATAATTATAATTGACCAATAATTTGACTTTAAATTAATGTTTTTAAGACAAACCATTAGTCACACATGCACAGGGTGGGACCGAAACAATTAGACGATTGATTAGTAATTTGAAAAATAGCAATTTAATTGAAAAGTAAATATTCACTAGCTAAATAAAACCAAACCACATACTATACTTTTCACTTTTTGAAGATATTGTCACTCAGGTGAGCTTCGCCGGACGTCAGGAAAACCCCAGCACTTTCCTCAACACAGATAGTCTAATGGTTTCCAACCCACCCGAAGTAATTCTTGTAAACTTTTACCATAGCAGAGATTATGAAGTGGTAATTTTTGGAGGCATAATATATTGTATAGTTTTTTTTAAAAAGTGTGCCTGATCTAACATGGGTGAGTAGAGGTAGATGATTCACGTCCAGGTCACCTTAATATAGGAATGGAATAGCAACGCTCACAATTTTTGAGCTGTCACAAAACAATTCGTCCCATGACACACATTACAAGCGTCCTCCAGTTAGTCAAGAATCACAATTAATAAAGATGGGGAACCAATGACATAGGACACACCACCCCCGCCGAAAGACAGAACTTTCTCATTCAAGAAGTAAACTTATGCTTCTTTAATGACTTAGTTTCTAGGGATGTGTGTGAAGCCTCAAATTGTCCAAGTTGAAGGTCAAGTCTCCTCTTCGACATAAACAACAACCCTTTCCACTTCAAAATATAACTAAATAACATTATTCCGACATAAGATAATTCTAAGACAGCTACTAAAAAGTATTTCAATATACACAAATATAACGCTATCAGAGATAAATTCAGATGACAGCATAGCAGAATGTATGTGGTGTAATTTGTTATTCTCTAAGCCTTTCTCTTTAACTAGAAGCACTTAATGGAGTGTTTAAAAACTTAAAATAGTGTTATGACATCACAGCAAAACTCTTATCTTCGACTTCGGCCTCGGATTTGCTTCACATGTTCCAAGCTTCACTTCGCAAATTTAGATAGTGAACTTTACACAAGCCTATAATTTCATATTTGTCATTTGACAAAAAAAATGTATAAATGGTATCGATAAGTGAAAGGTAGCGATTACAAACAATTATTGGCACATTTTGGTTGCGAAGTTCAAGTGAGCATGAGACCAACTGTAAGAAGTTCAAGTGAGCATGAGACCAACTGTAAGAAGTTCAAGTGAGCATGAGACCAACTGTAAGAAGTTCAAGTGAGCATGAATGAAACCAACTTATTAATCACTCCACAGCAATAAAACCTGACAAGCCTAAAACTCAGCTTGTTCACAACAAGCTATTATATATACCAAACTTAGTTAGGTACCTGAAAGTTTCAAATTTTTTTCCAAGTTCCCGCATACGAATTATTCAGGCTTGAAATTGAGTGAGCGTCCATCTTTATGACTTATTAAAATAAAAGGCGGAAAGTTCTAAGTCTTGATATTTCACAGACTAAGACTTTTAGGGTATGGGTGAAAATTTGAAGATTAAGATTAAACCTCTCCACACCTTTTAAATGGCTTAAAAACTACATTTAAAAATACAAACCATTTTGAATTTCAGTCTAAATTTCAGCCACTTATATTGTAGTTGGACAAAACTTATGATAACATAGAAAGTAGGCCACTTTAATATTAGTAAAATAGTTTCAGTTCCAAGTTTCTAGCTCTCTTAGTTACCAACACATTTAAGTAAGTGTGAACATCAAAATTAGTCAAATTTAGCATCATACACATTGTAAAATAGCCGTATCGAATAAACAGGTTGCAAGGATTTTTTTTTTAATATTTTAAATTATTGGAATATGTATGCAACTGTGCAAAAAATGAAAAAAATAATCAAAATTTGTCATGCAAACAAATGATTTTTTTTCTGGATGATTTTATGGAATGACCCGAAATTGAAACCATGGTGAAAGTTGGTTTAGAAATCCCAAAACTACATTGCCTTAAAATAATCTGCTCATATCAGATCGGAGCAATCTTTACAGGTTATATTATTTTAATTCCAAACTATATTTACTGTAAAATTACAACTAGTTTAATACCTAATGTTGTTGGCCTGGTAGCTAAAAATTAATATATGTATTAATATTTAACAGAATGTAAAGTATTTATGAATATAAAATTTGTAGTATTTTAACAGTTGTTTTTTAAAAAAAACTGTGTCAAGTGAAAGTAGCATTGTTTGGCTAGCAACTGCTTATAAAGGTAATAACAGCTAATAACATAATTTTCCTGGTATAAGAAAATGCATTAGATGCAATACAACTTGCTTAGGCTAAAACAACAAATAGCCTTATTAATTTATTTTTAGCGAGTTGGTACACTAGCCGAAAATAAATGTTCGCTAAGATAAAGAAAAATTGTATGTGACTAGCTAATCAATTTCTGCTCAAACCTTGCAGCCAAACTAGATTTTAAAGTTAAACATTGCAAAAAATGTAGCTTTTGTAATGATTAACACAATAAAGTATTGCAGTGGGTATTAAAGAAGTATTATTATTATTAAGCACCGCGTCTTACTACCCGTTCGGGTTATACGCTTAAGTACTAATTACGCTAATGGATTAGGAATTGGGATGATTAGGAATTGGGAAGGTTGAATAGAGGAAGTGAACCCGCATTTGCGTGGAGGGAGAGTGGAAAACCATTTAGGGAAAACCACCCAGTTCACCGGACCGAGACTCGAACCTCGATCTCCCCGTCCTCGACAGTCGGGCTCAACACGACTAGCGCGTTAGCCAACTACGCCACCGAGGCGGGTTTAAGGAAGTAAATAAACCACCACAAACGTTTTAGTAGTAATAAAAACTATATAAAACAGTATAGTAGTAACAATAACAATATGAAAAATAGTTTTTTTGTTGGGCTCAATAATAACGTATTATATTTCAATATATATATATAATATAAGCCACTATATAGTAATAGCAATAACTATGAAAATAGTATTTTTGTTGGCTCAACAACGACATATTATTAGGGACACCGACTTGAGTTTTCATTAAATGTTTGAAAAATCCATTTCGAAAGCGCTAAAACTTGTTTCAAGTTCAAAAAATTCATCATTACATATTTTTTAGATCACGAAGTAAAACGATAAGAATATTTATACGCGAAATCAAAGGTTTTTTTTACGAAATCTTATTATTATTCGTATTTTAAAATGAAATTCATGTTTTCGAGACAAAACTCCGTACGTTCGTTTACACGCAAATAAAATTAGCGACCATGTTGATTTCGATTGCCGTAAAACAATGCAGTATATCAATGTTAAATCTATGCAGCCTTTTAACATCGATTCCAATAAATATCAAAGACTAGTCGATATATATAAACAGTGGACTCGCAAAGATCTATCGTAATTTTATTCTCTTCTATGTAGAGTTGAAATTAAAATACCTAAAAACCCACGTGTTTATTGTATTCAGTTTCAAATCTAATGATAACATATTTATTATGTATTTATTTTGATAGTTTAAAAGTAATCATAAATATTTTATTCAATGGATTATTAAATTATACATTTTTTTTCCCCTCTCAGACCAAAAAAAATCGATAAATCGAATTAATATTTCTGTGTTTTTTGCTATTCTTATATTTGGCTCTTTGTGATCTTTGCAAGCCCTGGAGTTTATAGTTTCCTTAGTGATTTCTTTGTATCTATGTTTGTTATTGTGAGTTAAAATATTTGATCGGTCTTCATTTTATGGTTTGACTTTATATTTTATTCGTAAAAATGCCTAAAATAGTGAGCATCTTTGATAAAAAAAAGAATTTGCAAGTGATGGTTTTTATGGCTTTGATAAAAATAGGAAAATCTTAGTGTAAATTTTTCAACATTCATATTCACTGGGCTAGGAAAGATACGCGTTGGAAGCTGTAATGGAGTAATATTGAAATTATGTTGTCTTCTTATTTTACTGAAAGGAAAAACTCGTATTAGACAAAGTAGAGATGTGATTAATATTAAATAATTTATGAAATCCATTGTATTAAAAGTGAGTATATATATATATATACTGTATATTATTTTTACAATTTATAATTTGGATCAACATAAATTACTTGGTAGAAATATTTTTTCAAGTTTTTTCAAGGTGTAATATGTTTATTTATATCATTTAAATTCAGTATACTATTATATTATCTTTACATTTAATAATATTTGACCTATAAGCAATGTAAATATTTGACATACAGTAGCTCTTGACTTATTTTGAAGGCCTGTAAAAAGTATACTCTTCAAGGGTTGGCCATTCTACAAAAGTTTTTTTACTGTAGTACTTTAAAATGTAAGTCTTATATAAAGTGTGAAAAAAAGTGTTTTTCGTAATTTTTCCAGGTGTTATAAAACAATTTTTACGACGAAATTTATTTTTTATGACGAAATTTCAAATATTTATTTACCATAATATAAGGTCTCAACGTATTATTGTATACTTCAGAGAGAATATAAGCCACGATTAGTAGTAGCAATAACTATAAAAAAAAGTTTTTTGTTGGCTAAAAAATTACGCAGTGTTGTATATTTCTTGTCTATAAATAACTCACAACAAAAGGTACAATAGTAACACTGAATATAAGAATAGTCCTTTTGTTGATTCAAATATAACGTATTGTTGTATATTTCAGGTAGAATATAAGTCACAGTAGGTCTAGTATTAACGATAACCTATCAAAGAAGTACTTTGTTGATTCAAATATAACGTATTGTTGTATATTTCAGGTAGAATATAAGTCACAGTAGGTCTAGTAGTAACAATAACCTATCAAAGAAGTACTTTGTTGGTTCAGAAATAACGTATTGTTGTATAGGTGGTATAGCAGTAGGAATGGCCGTTATTGGGTCTCTTGGTTTTGACTTGTGCAGAGCGCGGCGCAGGTAATGTAGAACACGACTATGTGAAAGACTTCCCACACAATACGCCTTTGAATTGTAATGATTGTGTGAGAGCCAAGAGAAGCCCAGCCTAGTCCAGTCGCCCACAGACCCGTGCTAGATATGTGCCATAGCCCATACTGCCCATTCCAGGCTAGACCAGCCGAGTGGGTACCTATACGACAACATGGGTAACAAACAAGTTTTAAAAAAAAAAGCTAATTTACGGCAGTTTGAATTTCAGTGATGAAAATATTTTAAATTATTAAATCCAAGCACTTTATTTGATTATTTTTTCTTCTTTTTCTAATCCCACTTCCTGGGGCAGCCCGAGAGCAGGCTATATACTAATATACCCCATAGCAGTGACACAGATAGCCTCTGCCCCTTTTCTGCACGGGATGCTTGTTACACTGTAAAATAGGTTTTCGTTTTGAGCTATTTTGTTAACATTAGTTTTTACACTAGATTCTAACTTAACTGTAAAACAATTTTTTTTAAACTCAAAATATTAATTTTAAGTAGAAGATCAAATATGCAGCCCTTACTAGAGGCATATCAAGATCACAATTTTCCTAAATAAGTTGTAAGCGTATCACAAATAATAGTGAAGTTGCTGGCCTAAAAATGGCAGAGCAAGCAGGAATTTCAGCATTTGTTGTTAAGGATAAACCACTTAGTGCCGACCAAATTCACGAAATACTTGTTCAACATGAGGTTAATTTAATTTGTCATGCAGGGTTTATGAGAATTTTAAGTTATTTTTCTGAATAAATGTAATAACAAGCCTACGGCTTATTAATTTTAGTTTGTGAGAGTTAGAAGAAGGGTTTGCTAAATTATTTTTTCCAACAAATCAAGTATTCATAAACTGTATTTACATAATCTAGAGCGAAGAGAGAAAGAAAATACAAGCATACTTAAAAAGCAGTTATTACATCTTATATTATATGGGCATGTATTTGGAGAGAAAAAAAAATCTATGTCACGTATACATATTAAGAGATTTGTCCGAAGCATCAGCATGCGTCTAGAGCTTAATAAGTTTTACAATAATTGTTTGGAGGATGTGCATACGTATTAGAATAAAGAGAAGATGAGAAAACCCCCAAAGAAATTATATGGGGTAACTTGAATCTTCCCATTCATGGAAGCTAAGTACAACGCGAGTATAACACGAAGTGTAATTGTGTTTGTACGTCTGGTCGTTGTGAAGAGCTGGACTGGATGTCTTTGTGCGTTCCACTCCCCTAATTATTTGATAAATAAATACTAGTACTCTTAAGAAATTTTATATATATATATATATATATATATATATATATATATATATCAATACTATTGTAACTTACCAATTGCAAGAAAGTAAATCACAATAATTTCAAATTTTTAACAACTATAATACCTACAGAATAAATTATCAATTGAATCATACGCTATGATGGGGCTCAGACGCACTCTTGAGTGGGCTTCATAGTATTGACGGCAAGATGGTGGCGCGGACGATCGTATGGCGCATCAAAAAAAGATCCATGATTGCAATTCTGCCATATGACGCCCAACGAATGACATGTCACCGCATTGTCGCGTCATAGAGATCCGTAATTGCCTTGCTGGTCACTGTAAACAGCCGCAAAGATTGTCCTCGTTCGTGCGTCTAGTCGTTGAGGACAGCCGCAATAGATGTCTTTGAGTCGGGTCACTGCGAACAGCCTCAAGGGTTAAGATAGGATTCCCACGGTGCGTCTCGCGTCTGCAACCGACTGGTTTCCAAAGTTTGTGGGGCTAGTTCCTTCGAGGCGACTGCGACTGGTGACCATAGTGCGCGTCCAGGGAAACACTGTATCCCGTGTCTGCGACCCACCTCCCCACGTCTGCGGTCGCAGACGCGAGTCGCACCGAGGGAATCCTACCTTTAGTGCGTCTGGACACTGCAAACAACTGTAAGGTGTTTTTTCGTTTGTGCATCTGATCTTTGCGAACAGTTGCAAGGGGTGTCGTCGATTGTGAGCAAAGGTGACTTCAATTGTGGGTTTGGTCGTTGTGAACACCCGCAATGGGTGACTTTGTGCATCTGGTTGTTGCGCATGGTCTTAGGCGTCACGTTCGCAATAGACTAGGCTGCGGATGAAGGGGAGATCGGAGTTGGGACCCCAGCCGAGCGTACTGAGGGTGATTTTTTCCTAAATGGTTTTCCACTTTCCCTCCAAGCAAATGCAGTTACACTTCCTCTAGATCCAACCTTAGTAAGACGCGGTGCCAAAAAATAGATTAGAAATAATGTCAAGTACCATACAACGTGTGGCTGTCATTCCAGTGTGTGTGCGTGTACATATAGACTATATATATATATATATATTCACACAAAATATATCCTCCTAAATTCAACAACCCGAAGGTTAGTGCTTCCTGCACCATCTGGTAGAAATACCGTGTACTGGGGGAGTTCAGGAAGTGTGGTGGTTCCCCACTACCTTCCACGCTGAATCTCTATGAGCGAGCACGAAAGCGCCAACTAATTTAGCCGAGAAAGGTATTTTACATACCTTCCAGGGTTCTTTTACAAGCCACAACCGACATGAGACCAACGCTTTACTTCCCCTCAGAAGGAAGTTGTGCTAAGGATTTTTTATTTTGAGAGAGAGCTCAAGAAAAATCCGTCAACATCGGCTGGGTTTTTTGAATGCATGAAAACCAGGTTCTGAGGCGACCAATTCACCCCAAGACCACAGAGATCAACATTTATATGTATATAAAATGCAGAATAGTAGTTTAGCAATAGATGAAAAACAAATTGTGTTAATACTTGTAAAATAAAATAATGAAGACAATTCTTAACTTACACAGTAACATTTCTTCCTACCTACAATAAAATGTTCTTTCGTATATTTTCACGAATGTTGATATATGTATAATCTTTATGGACTGGGTCATATAAAACAATATTCTCAAACATATTCTAATAGAATATTGTAGTTAATATTATTGTATTCAAATTGTTGTGATGGCTCATATGATTTTCCATTAAAAATTAATTACGTTTTTAGCCGGCGACAATTATTTTCAAAAGTAAATAGCTATATTGAAAAAGTAGTTTAATTTTAACAGTACAATGCTTTTTTGACTAGTTCAGCTAAAATGACTTCAATCTTAGGATCGAATATCTATAGTAATAAAAGGAAGTGTCTGTTTGTGTGCGATGCCCGGCCAAATCTACGGCACGCAGAGATCTGAAATTTTTAACATAGGTGCAAGGAAAGGGATCCGAATGCACCTCGAAGACAGATTTTTAAATTTTTAATTAGGTTTAGAATTACGTAGTTAGCTAACGCGCTAGTCGTGTTGAGCTCGATTGCCGAGGACGGGGAGATCGAGGTTCGAATCTCGGTCGGGTGAACTGGGGTGGTTTTTCCTAAATGGGTTTTCACTCTCCCTCCACGCAAATGCGGGTTCACTTCCCCTATATTCAACCTTCCCGATTCCTAGCCCATTAGCGTAATTAGTACTTAAGCGTATAACCCGAACTGATAGTAAGACACGGTGCTAAATAAAATAAAATTACGTTTCGGAGATAACTGTGGTTCACGGGCAACGCCGTGCGGGATTGCTAGTATTGAATGATGGAGACCCGAGCTTGTATTTACTTGGAAGGAAATAATGAACTACGCCCCTTCACACTCAGTGCGCCCTGTTGGAAGATCGAACCATGGGGTCTAGAGTCACACATGCAAAGTAATTTGTTTGGAAAGAGGAAGGAAAACTAGACTAGTTATGGAAGAAAATATTTAATAGTGTTTATGTTTTGTTAATTGGAATAAAGAGAGAGTTTTAAAATGTCTTAAAAAAAACTAAGTGTACCAGCCACAGGTGGAAAAGCACACTTAGTTTTGGCTTGTGGGTTTATTAGCTTCAGATTTTTTTTAAAAAAGTTAGCTCCAAATATTTTGTACTTTGGCGACGCACCCATACAGGTGTAGAACTAGGGCATGTTTCAAATAGCGCTGCCATCAATCTTTAATCAATAAACACTTGGGGCCATTCGATCCTGGAACTATATTGACAGAACTTCGAAAGGCTCTTTACTTTTATTCGTTTCTGTGCCACATTTAGTGTTGCAAAATTACTAGAAAAATTATGGGGGGAGGGGAGGGACGCGGGATAAGTAAAAATTGGGGAAAACCATGAAAATTGTATTTCAACGATTCAATTCAAAATAAGATAACTATAGTACATTCACGACCTTAGTTTACTTGGTTGACAGCTTAAAAAGTTACTAGAAATAGTTCCTAATGTAGCCCTGCGCCAACAGCTGGTATCTGTCAATTTGGACAACTGTCATGAAAACATATGGAACTCTATGAATTTGATAGCTAACCACAGTAATTTAGGCCAATATTATTTATATTTATTTTAGGTCGGGCATAAAGCTTAGTTACCGTTTTATTCCACTTTTAAAAAATTATTATTCCCAGCACTTTCACAAAAGATCAAACGAATATAGCTTCAAAATGGCGACCAACGAATTTAAACCATGTGTCATTGTATAGTGTGCATTGTTCGTGTCACAATCCCAGTCGTGCCCGAGGGGGCTGTTGGTTTGATTGGGCCATCCCCCTCTCCCCACCCGAAATCATCTCATCCGAGCTATGGCCTTGCCACCCGTAATTAATTAACTTCTCTCTCCACTGTTCAGTTGTCTCACTTTTAGCACGGAGAAAATCATAATTTCAGTGTCAGTGTCCAACTTTTGATATGAGCAATCAATCGGTATGAAGGTACTATTCAACTGTTTAATCTTATTTATTTATTTGCTCATTGCTTTTTAATGTTTCTATTATAGAGCTAGACCGGTGAGTTGAGACAGCAATTAGTTCTTTAGTCCCATCACCCCGCCCCCTCCCCCCAAAGTTTCCAGATGTGCGCAATGAACGTTATTTACAATAAATTCCTCTTTGCGTGCAGTGACCATTCAATCGCTGCAGAGATTGCTGGCATAGCATACATTCCTGTGTGTATATATAGGCCTTTTTTTACTTCAGGGAGCAAAATGTTCCAACAATGTCGTTTCCTAACTGGGCTGGAAGAAATAAAATAAGGTTTTTTTTTTCTGTATGTTTGAAGCAAAAAAAAGCGTTAATCCAGACACTTCTGTAGTTTTGAATATTTGGAATAAATTATCCTTGGTCATATCTAAGAATGTATTTCATAAGTATGTATCCAAAAAATACCTGGAACAATATCTCCACCTATTTAAAAAACAAATCAACCTTTAATAATTAGAATAGGCTATCAAAAATTACACTGGTGCTGCTCTGTTCGGTAAGAAATGTTAGTACCAAGATAGTCTAACTCTAAATGTTGTTACTTTTCTTAAGATTCCCTTGTTCCGAATGCATTCCTTTTTACCAGAAGCGTAAACAATTCATGCAAAAAAAAAGCTGAGCTCTATTTTTTATTATTTTTTGCACTTTTTTTTAGCATTCCTTGGAGGGTGGTTTGCGTATTAAACGTAGCTAAATATTTTAACATTGACTCAATTAGGTTTAAAGTGAAGGGAAAATGGATTTAATATAAACATGGTTCATGCCGAAATAAAGTCGAAAGATTTCTACAGGACCCGTTTCCTTTATCAACCCTATAGTTTGAGGTGTATTAGTCGGGGAAAAAGTGTGAAAATGTGACAACTACGACTTTTTAAGCATATATGCGGAACTATGGGATTAGGTTTTATTAGTCTTATTTAGTTTTATTTTAGTCTTGCTCTAATTAATTTTTAATAATCTCACAACAGAAAATGTTTAGATGGTTGAGAAATAGCAGCGAGTTTCTCTCTTTACCTTGAGATAAGAGATTCCTTTACCTTCTTTCTTATTGACATGACAAAGGGTGCTTGTAGGGGAAGGTCTAAAGGGAGTATAAGCTTGAAGAGAATAGGGAAGTAGTTCCAGAAAACGACACAAACCATTGTATTTTAAGCCATGTGATATGACAGTGATTGATACTTTCTCGCTGACCGAGGCGGCCGCCTTAAGGGTAATATAACTGTAGGAGAGCCACCTCGCAAAGGATGAACAAAAACAAACCTCAATTTTCGCAAATAAAACATCTTTGTCTTTTGATTCATCGATGTTTTGACATTGATTTCCCATTCCAATAGTATCGATTATTATTTACCTGGTGGTCTAGGGGTAAGTCAGACTTCTGTGCTGGGGGTCCGGGGTTCAATCCTCGGTCCCGGCACAGATTTATCTAATTGCCAAACCCTTCCTTCACCTCTGACAAGACGTGTATTAATCACAACTTGTGAATGTGTGGAATGCCAGGCCTCCACCGTGGTTCGGATCCCACGTTAAACTGTAGGTCCTCCATTTCATCTCACAATCACCCTAACATTACACATTAGCGTAAGTGCGTGTAGACCGAACGGGTAGTAAGACGCGGTGCTAATAATAATAATAATTATTATTTACCATTTTAACTATTTTTTTCTAATGTAATAAAAAATAGAATTCTTCTTCTTCTGTGATGAGTGAAAAATATCTGTGTTCTGACGCGACTATCGCTAGAGAAGAGCAATGTAATTGTTCAGCTGTATGAGAGATTGCGAGTGTATAAAATGTAAATCTCCAGTAACAATTAAACCTTCCCTCCTTAGTTGCTATGCGGACAGTTAATACATAACAATTCTAGTTAAATAGGGTTTGGTACCTTGGAGCAGCTCTTACTGATGTTCTGAGTTTTTGTCAATAGCAACATTTTAACATAAATAACAAAAGGAAGCAATAAAATAATAGTTAACAGTGACAAAATGTCTTTATATTTTTACAACAGCTGTCATAAT
Source organism: Timema genevievae (assembly GCA_902155825.1). Lineage (NCBI taxonomy): Eukaryota > Metazoa > Arthropoda > Insecta > Phasmatodea > Timematidae > Timema > Timema genevievae. The sequence continues at coordinate 69,256 of CABFWO010003093.1, read as the reverse complement.
CGGCACCATCTGTCAAAGGTGACATCTATAGAACACATGGCTTGAATGAAGTAACTTTTTGAGCTGCCAGATATGGTTGGTTATTCCTGCAGCAACTAGATTAGGCCCCCCAAGATGCTCGTTTCTCTTATATTTATTAAGGATAGGCAGACATCAAGTTTAACGTACAAGTGACCATTTGTGACTGCTCCTTCGCTGATCTGACGTGTGTGTATATCAGTCTCGCCGCTCCCACCACTTCTGCGCGTGCGCGGTTAGTCCTATGGCTGAACTGTGCGTTTGTTTAATTTAAAAGGTCATGCGCAATTTCGTTCCGTTGGGACATAATCACTGGGTTGTCGTGGAAACAAGGTTGGAAGAGCTTTGACTGGCCAGAGCCATCAATCCTGTATTTTTGCTAGGAAAAGTGTTTCACATTTGAATTTGTGTAATAAGAGTAAAAGTCGCGGAGTTTACTTCATTATTGGGTCACAAAGGGGGTTTAGGGAGACAAGCGGGGCATTTGTCCCATTCTCCAACCTCCATCCCCCCCTCCTTTCCAAGATAGAAAATAATTGTAGTAAAAATTGAATCATATGAAAAAAAACTCCAATAACTCCAATTGAAGAAAAGTCGTATAGGTTACATTTTAAGGCTAGGCTTACACTGTAATATTCAAAAAGTATAGGATTACAAACATTAAGAGTGCCCCTAAAATTTCCAATTTGAAATTTAAAAGAAATCTAAAATAACAGCTTCTATAAATTGTATTACATTGTAAGGTCGTAATCAAGGTTTGAAGGGTTTACCTTCCCTCACGACCGTAACTTGATAAACATTTTAATTATTACTGCCTTATTTAGTGTAGAAATAAGCTCAAAATAAAGGCACAAGAAAAGCTTTATAGTTAGTAATGTTGACACCACTGTGGTTCCAAATTCCCCAAAGAGTGTAATCTACTCCAAATTTAGTATAAAAATGGTGCAACTGTGCAGCAAAGATGCACCATGTTTATTTGCTCACCAAACAAGGATCAAACTGGTGACTATAACTATAGTGACGTCACCACAAACGTAATCATTTGCGCTTTATTTGACCAATAAGTGTGAGGGATCTACTTCAAAAGTAGATGCTTTATATATCTGATGAAAATTGAAGAAAATACTAATATTACCCAACTTTTTCTTATAAACTAGCAATTAAATTAAAGTTTGCTTATTTCTGGGTGCTTTTCAAACAAGTCAAAGTAGCTATAATAACTTTTATTGTACATCGTATGTCAGCCACGCTATTTTTCACCCCTCTGTTTGATTCTCATTGAGAGCAAGCTTCCCAACCGTCAAAAACGAGGCTGGGATTTATTCAATATTATATTTAAATCCAGGCAGGGTTGCATGGAATGATATAACCACAGTTGGACTCAACTGTTTCTACTGTGTTCGTTTTCTCGACGGTCAGAAATACTGTCAAGCCTTAGGCTTGGCTCCATCTTCTCAAGGTGCGTTTAGACCAAACGAGCGAATGCTCAATCTCCCCCCCCCCCCCCCC
>CABFWO010003093.1:44513-67569 GCA_902155825.1 Timema genevievae | reverse complement strand
ACACACACACACACACTTCGCCTAGATTCTCTTGGTGTAAAGGTGTAGCAAGCATTCTTTCGGTGCTAGATTATGTTCGCCCAAATTGTCTAGAATGCTCTAAGATGATTCGCTCGGTTGGTCTCATCTAAACTACGAACGAGTGCGCGAACAGTTGCGTGGAGCATTCTTTCGGGTTCGAACGCGCTCGCTCGACTGAGCGGTTTTATCAAAGGATTATTTCGTTCGATGCAAGTACCTACAAGTTTGCCTACCTGTTAAGTAATAATTTCGGACAGAGAAAACATGGATTGGAATAATGATTTGTACCTACAACTTATAGAACATTATAAAGAGTATAGATGTCATTGGGGCCCTACTTGTGGAGAATACAAAACTAATTCAATAAAAGAAGATGCCTGGAATGCCATGAAAAACATTATGAAATGTCGAGTTGTTGAGGTAAAGAAGAAAATGGAACCACTTCTAGCATCTTACCGACGATAATTACAGAAAAGCATGCTACCGAAAACTTGCAATGGGGCCTATAAATCAAAATGGTTTGCCTACACAACTATGCAATTTTGATTGGACAAGTATAAACCAAGTGGGAAGTCATGATAACTGAGCAATCGCTCGCTAGGTCTAAACCTGCGTTCAAGACAAGCATTCGCTGTTCTACGACTAGCTCAATCGCGGTGCAAACGAGCTAGTAGGAGTTTTCTCGGTGGTCAATTACACTAAACGTGCGTGAAAAAATGATCTTGATCTTGCTCTATATTCTTGATCGTTTAGTCTAGGCCCACCTTAATAAATAACTGAACAATAATGATAACTCTCCATAAATTTTCCTGCTTCTATATTTATCGGGAGTCCAAAGAGTTTGCGTTTCTGTACTCGCTGTTGTTTCCTCTATTCTTCCTTTCCCTATGGTCGAACATAGTTTAGAATACCACAAACCAATACTCTTCTCAAGCGGATAGCAAGAATTTATCGAAGTAGGTAAAGGTTGGGTTTGCGTCGTGTAATATAGTCATGTGGTGTGTGACTTGGTACAAACTTTTGCGAATCAATTACGAAGGAATACAAGGTTTATGATGTATAAATAAAACTGCTCAAAAACAGGCAATAAAAAATGATTAAGCTACTTGAACCATGAATACCCTAAAACTCTACTTATTATAATTATTTCTTCTTTTGGGATTACGAGAAAAAACGTAAATTTAATATTTTCATTTATTTGAAGTATTTAACGTGCACTTTCTGAACCAACTGGTTTATCAGCACACCAGAATTTCTATGAGCGAGAGCGAAAGGGCCTACCAATATTGCCGGAAAGGTATTTTTCACATATCTTCCAGGGTTCTTTTACATTTCACAATTGACGTGGGATCAATGGCTTTACATTCCCTTCGAAGGAAGTTGTGCTACAGATTTCTATCGCTCAAGAAAAATCCGTCAACCAGAGCTGGGTTTGAACCCACGAACATCCTGAAGCGAGCACTTTACCCCAAGAACACCGAGGCAAACGCAAATTTAATAGACACTGGGCATAGCCGTTTGATGAGTTTTTAGTACCACATTACACAACATGAAAATAAACAAAAGGAACCCTTAAAAACATAGCAACTTAATTTTCCCTTTAATTATAGTTGAAAAAAACTTCAAAAAATTATGTGTAAATCATTTTTGCCATTTAGTGCCCAAGTTGACGTCACTGTGCAACCGTGCGCCTAACAACTTGACAGCATCCCATATGAGGTAAAAGTGTAGCTAAGCCGTGTGGGTTCCGAGATCTCTTCAAGGTCAAACCTACGTCACGGAGAGAGTGGGAACCCACTCAGTCCCGGGCAAGTTGTACAAGGCACTAGCGATTTTAGGCAGGGTTGGCCCACTAAAAACAGGTAAGATGTTATTAAAGTGAAGAAACAATCAGAATATTGACATTCGTCTGCAGTGTTCATGAATACATATCAGGCCTCTGGCTTCTGTAAACACTTGCCACATTTCCAGATGGGAGTTAACGGGAGGTTTAGGATTGTTTGAAATATATAAATAAGATAGTGTAACCTGCTTCGGTGACAACATGGTCTAAGGTGTCACACTCGCAATAAACTAGACTGCCGATGACAGAAATATCGGCGTTCGAATCGGTCGGGTGTACTGAGGGTGTTCTAAGTTCAACCTTCATCATCCCTAACTCATTAGCGTAATTAGTACATATTCGTTTAACCTCAACAGGTAGTAAGACGCGGTGCTAAATTGAGGGTGTTCAATCAAATATATTCAATTGTTTTTAACATTTCATGTTTTATTGGGATGGGGAACTAGTTGTACCACTCTTAAGATCTAAAATAAACATTATTGGGGACCTTCCTTAACATTTTCACTGCCATAACAAAAATTTACGTATTTAATGATATCTCACTAATGAGCCTCAAATCTTAATAAATATGGAAGTATTTATATAAAAATGTTTATAATATAATATTATAATCACTAATGTTAACTTTAGAACAAAGTTTGTTATGGTACGGCCAAACTGGGCGAGCGCGCGAGCGAGTGACCCAAGCGACGACGCGCTCGAAAGATAGAGCTGGTTCTATTTTTCAAGCGTGCGCGCTCGAACCGGAACAGTCTAGTTTACAGGCACTGGGCAACGCCTTTTTTATAATTATTGATAGGTTTAGCACACTTGCTACTAACGGCCTAATTTAATTGGTAAGATCATAAACTATATATATGTAAAAGTGATATGTTAAAATACTTCCAATATTATGATCAAAGTAGGCCTTTACAAATAAGAATCACCATTAGCGCGGAGAGAGGATGGGAAAATCACAACAATAAATCACTTGTCAAAAACCACCCTCAGTTCACTGGGCCAAGATTCGAACCTTTGCCTCCTCGTCAACAACTATCGAGAGCTATCTGCTATCACGCACTCGCTCGCTCGCTCACTCGCCAGTCTGGCCACCCAGTCGCTCAGTCGCACGCTTGCCAGTCTGTCCAAACCCTTAATCCGGAGAGTACAAACAGTTTACAAACAAAATAATTAAATTTTCAAAATATTTCAAAATACTTTAGTACATCATTAAGTGAAGTGTGTACTATATATCACAAGTGTTGTCTTAATTGGGGTGTAATATGTTCTAAGAGTAAATATCCGTTCAAAGTAACTTTATAATAGAATCAATTCGCCAAAGAACCTTTGTCAACAGTCCAAGTAGTTGTTAAAACTATTTAGGTACTCTTTGTTTGCAGGACAGCACTGTTTTTTGGGGTGATGTGCTATTGTCCTACACCCGTAGGTACTGGTTTTTGACAAAGTCCTTCCAAAATTACTTCTTTATGAAGTTAAAACTAAAATTAATCTTAATACAATTGCCAATCAGTTATTATTGTGTGTATTGTCAGAATACTCGAAGCACGAGGTACATCACAAGGGCAGGCAGAGCTCGACAAATATGGATGGAGCCATTAGCTGGTGGTGGAGAAATCATCACCAGAAGACACCGATATTACATTGTCACAAGTTGTAGAAAACATGGTAGGAATGTTTAATAGCGGTATTCAACGTTCACTTCATAAGCACAAGGATGTAAACATCGCCCGTGCGCATGAGCATACATATAGGAATGTATTTGTATACCAGCTTGGAATATATTTTGTTTATCTGAGATGTTTAACGTGTACCTTCTTACCGACCGATTATATCAGAACAAAAGAATTTCTATGAGCGAGAGCTAAAGGGCCTACCAATTTTGCCGATAAGTTATTTTCACGTAACTTCAAGGGTTCCTTTACATGTCCCAATCGACTTGGGACCGACGGCTTTACTTCCCCTTCGAAGGAAGTTGTGCTACGAATTTGTATCGCTCAAGAAAAACATCGACATCGGTTGTGTTTGAACCCAGGAATATTAGGTCCTGGGTCGAGCACTTTACCCCAAGACCACCGAGGTTAACTATTGGATTATTGAAGGTCACCTATTGGATGACCCATCGGCCATCACTTTCAAATATCTTGTCATTATCAAATTGTTTACAGTAGTAGTACACTTTAGACGGTCAATATGTTACGGGTACAAACTCACTTTTGGTACGGAATTGGTTGCGATCACAAAATTTTAACGCGCCAGACTTTGAAAAATTTATAGGTCAAGTTTGTGTAAAAATAAGATTACAGATAATTAATTATTCCATTTTCTTTGATTTTTCTGACATGTCGAATTTTTCCACATTTGTCCTGACTTTGGCCACCCTAATTATTTCACAATTTACAAAAATGCTGATACCTTTACTTATTCGGTAGCGCATCTTCCTGATAAGCGATTATAATCAATTCCAGGTATGGCCGAAAAATGTACAATTTGTAAAATTTGGGCCGGGTATTGTGTCTGTTAGAGTATTAAGTTATTTTATAAGTCATATTGTTGATATAATCAATCGATGGTGAATGCACGTTATATTTATCAAATAACTTTAAAAGGAGAAAATTTAGAAAAAAAAATTTAAGTGATTAAAATTAATAGGATATATATCATACTACAGTTTGTTACAGTTTGATAAGTCGAACCAGAGACCACCTACTCGGTCAAGGTCGAGAAATCTAGTAATCTCGATTAGACGTTGAGGTCATTGTCCCACATGTTAGCAGCGGCTCATCACGGCACAGTTTTGTAGTCGCACCTGCTCCGCTTCCGGCAAGTCAAAGAGCCTTATGTACAGCTGGTTTGTCAATAATAAGCTTTAGTGACAGTTTGTCAAAAATTAGCCGTTTATCCTTAATTAAAATTGAACCACAACACCCAGACCGTAGTCCTTTAATCGTTTACCATTATAAATGTGAAAGGAAAAACATAATTAAATACTAGATACTTTACTCAGGATCCTAAAACTAGTAGGCCTATTACTGTGTTCAAGTTATAAGGATTAAGTAAATTAATTTTAAATAGATTCACAAATATTCACCTTAGAGAGAGTATGGAAAACCACAGTATGAGAAATTAGAGTACGTCTTGTAACGCCCAATCAGGCTACAACCAATATTGATAAGGGCACTACAAGACTAGGGAAAGATGGTGTTCATCCTCCAGCGAACAGAACTTGCAGACACGCACCTGAGGCTGTAAAGTTAAGATCTCGAAAACGTTGAAAAATATCAAACAGAATCAATCGTGTTTGTGGAGTAATGGGTCTACCCATGTGGGGAAAGGAGGCAGGTTATGAGGGCTACACCTGTGGGGTAGGACCGGAGAATCTGTGTCAGAGTAGGTTGGAAGGGGTGTGCTCGCTAGTGGTTTCGGATATGTATTGGTCCTTGAATGTGTTTGTGTATAGTTTGGCTTAGTTGTGTTGCGTTAGTCAACAATGACAAGATAAGTTATCAACGAAAATGGAATCCATTCAGTGATTTTGTCAAGAACCCTCCCTAATATTTCCGCCGCGTTAGGGACGATACACTCTGTGTGGGGGTTAAGACGTGCTCTGTAAAAGGGAGATTAAAGCTTCCAAGCTAGCTTACCTCATGACAGCAACAAATAAACAGTTAATACACAACCCTTGCAATAGGACCTAAAATGTGGGCAGGAACATATTTACTTGATATTAAAACTTTTTTACCGCCGATTGAAACCCTTAAAACCCGATCTTTTTTTTAATTTAGCTGAGCAAGGTACATTCAATTCCACAAACCTTATTCGGCGCTGTCCTTAAATTACGCAAGCGATCACGCTCGAACCAGAAAACCTGTCAAAATATAGTTGTCTGCATCATTCAATTGATAACGAAATCTGTATTCGAGTTCTTTCATTTTAAAATGATTATTTTTAAATTTTGTTGTGTATTATAAAACATGGAAAAACAGTTTCCCTGGTCTCATTTCTAATGTTTTCTAAAGTAGAACACAGAAAACCTAACCGATGCGTCGCCTGTTTCGAGATGTGTTATTTAAGTCAGGTTTATCCACGGGGTGAAACGGGCACGCAAGAAAACCATTTTATCACATACTATACGCCATTCACGGTAGGAATTACTCTCTGAAAGGTCTTTTTTCCTACCAATATCCTACTATATAATAGCTTTCTGGTAGGGAAAAAGGCCTTTCAGAAAACAATTCCTATGGTGAACAGACTTTAGCAATCCCGCACGCCGTTGCCCGTGACCCACCAAAACTTTGTTAAAAATATCCTAATTAAAAATTTAAAAATAGGCTTCAAGTTGCATTCGGATCCCCTTCCGTCCACCTATGTTAAAAATTTTAGATCTCTGCGTGCCGTAGATTTGGCTGGGCATCGCACACAAACACACACACAGACAAACAAACACTTCCTTTTATTATTATAGATAATAGAAAAAAGATTTTTTTTATTTTAAATTAAACCATTGCTCTGATATTTCGATGTTTTAAAGTTAGTAGTGTAGTACATAATTTCACGGCTCTTCAAGTGGGATGATAGATTGCGAGTTAAGGCCAGTATGTTTGCTGTACCTAGGTATATTTATGGCCAAAAAAAAACTAGGCAAAATACATCAAAATATATCTACAGTAGAAACAGAGTTTAATTTTCTTCACATAGTGATCTCAACAATAAGAATATCTGTCAAGGGTGCCCTAGAATTTGATTATAGCTCTTTTTCTGCCTTTAAAGAGATTCATCAAATTCTAGAACTGATGAGTATGAGATGAAAATTAAATTCCATGTTTTTAATGGGGCAATATTTTATGTATTTTGTTATGAAAACTGCAAAAACACTGTTCTTTTCTCACATCCCCTTCCATCGGGACTAACCTACAACCCTAAAGAAATGTAACTTAAAATAAACCCCATTTTCCGTGTTGATGATTGTTGTTCTTTGAGACAAGTGTCCCGTCCCGCCAATAAGCTAGATGTACGAACGTAGAGCACGGAACAGAAGTGCTATAATAATTTACTAACGAGTTTCATCCGGTATTTGCCGACTCGCACTGCTCTACTTCCTTGTGAGAGACGTAGGATTTTGGAATACAAGGTGGGCACGCGGCCTAAACGTCAAGCTCTGGTTTGCTGGCGACAGAGAGGTCAGGGTTCGAACCCGAATTAGTTTAAAGGTAGTGAAAACCAATTAACAAAGATGAAGTTGAGTTTTAATTTTTAACTTGAATGTAGTAAAACTAGTTTGACACAGTTTCGAGTACCTACACCTTGATAACCCACACCATGGTCCTATCTACTAAACTAAACCAGGATGGAACCAAGAAAGGTAAGTTTTTTAACCAAACGATGTGTGAGTTATCACTGAATAGGTTAGTATCTGTGCACCATTCCCCAATTTAGTTCAATCATTTAGGGTGGCAAAAGAGCTACCAAATATATCTCCATATTTCACGAATTTTAAACAATTTATTTCCCTTAACTAATCTTTTGCCAATTTCCTTAGAAAATGACTAGTAAAAAATTTATAAAAAAATAATAAATATGGAATTAAGAAGGATAGGGCATAGCCAGACTTGATAAATAAGACAGGTCCACAGATAAACCATTTATTCAGAGCACAATTTATTAGTCTTGCGTGGCTGCTAGTTATAATGACGCGTTGAAACGCTTACGTAGGTACTAATTGCGCTAACGTATTAGGGATGAATCAGGTTAAATTTAGAGGAAGTGTAACCACATTTGCGTGGAGAAATTGGGAAATCATTTAGAAACAGCCACCCTCAGTACACCCGACTGGGGTCTAAAAACGATCTCCCCGTCATCGGAAGTCTAGTCTACTGCAAGAGTAGCGCCTTGCATCATGCATCCACCGACCGAAGCGGAAAGTTCTATTATTGTTTTAAACACGGCAGCATTGATTACATTTTTGTCAAATTTTGGGGTCAAAGGAGGGGGAAGTAGGTTAAGTAACTTTAACCCACGTTCCCTTGAATACGTCCTTGATAAATTAATATTGAATTAATTTATTTTATAGCATCAAAAGTAAACTTTTTTCAATCGTCTTAGTATTCGAAAAAAGATCACTCATTTATTCGATAAAGATTGGGTTGACTGCCAAGCCTCAGAATAAAACAACAATTAAACAGAATAAAGACATAAAAATGTGTGTAAGTTACTATGGTATTACAAGTAGGAAACAAAAAAAAATTGACTTCTTCTAAAAAGAAAAAATCCAAACAAAGATAAACTGAATCTTAAGGTATTTGGTTTTAAGCCACAAAATAATAATAATAATAATAATAATATGTAATGCGGTGTGTTAAATATATTGCGGCGGTCCGTCTCACACCTCCAACCCCCTTCTCCTTTAAAATACAATATTTACATGGCAGCTAGAAAAGATACTAGATCTACTTTCACATATTCATACATCAATTTAAGTGATCTGCAGCTGTCACGTTTGATATATTATTTATCAGTAACACAAACCCCGCCAAACATAGGTTGGAGCCCGCGGAACAGACCAAACACTTCATTTTATTTTAAAACACGTTTCTTGGGGAGTGGCGCTAATAACGTTTCTAAGGTTTTACAAGAAGGAGTGTATTAATCACAACTTGTGAATGTGTGGAATGCCAGGCCTCCACCGTGGTTCGGATTCCACGTTAAACTGTAGGTCATCTCACAATCACCCTACCATTACACATTAGCGTTAATAATACAAGGTATACCTCAGTTTTAGCTTATGTGGTGCTGACTGACAGCTCACAGCTGACTTCTGACGGCTTTGAAAAGCTACCAGACCAAATTATGTATCCCTACGCCGAACCATGATCTGCAAAAAACATGTCTTTAGCAGTTGTCACTTCTGACAGTCAACATTTAGGTATATACCTAAATGTTGACTGTCAGAAGTCAGCTGTGAACTGTCAGTCAGCACCACATAAGCTAAAACTGAGGTATAGTCAGTCAGGCAGTCGATCCACTAAAGTTACAAATACAGCTTTCTCCGCTTGCTCTTGCTCAGCTGATGTGTGTATGCGTGCGCGAGATGATCTAAACGTCAAGCTTGTTTAGTCCGGTGACGGGATGGTTGGACTCGGGGTTTAAATTCCGGTTTGAGTGTATAGAGGGTGGTTTTTTCTATATCATTTTTCACTCGCCCTCCACGCCATAAGATTATATATCCTTTAAAGCCAAATTTTCTCATTCCTACACCACTATTGTATATATTTTTTTATTTGAGACATTTAACATGGACTTGTTATATCTTCACACGACTTACAAGCTAAATTAATTCTTTTAAAAAAGAAGACAACATCCAGTTTCCTGACCGTTAATTCGTTACTATAAAATGGGATGCCCCAATTTCACCAATGTTACAGATTTCAAACATCCCGGAAATCGAACCCGGAGCCCTTTGATCTGAGCTGTGTCAGACATTCGTGTAGTAAAATGTGTAAAGCCCTAACCAATAGCAATACCCAATGGAAAAAAACAGCACAATAACCAACAGCTAATTCTATCAAGAAAATGTTGTCACTAAGAAGTCAACACTCGAGTGATTTTTTTTAAGCACCGCGTCTTACTACTCGTTCGGGTTATACGCTTATGTACTAATTACACTAATGGGTTAGGGAATAGGAAGGTCGAATTTAGATTAAATGCATCCGCATTTGCGTGGAGGGAGATTGGAAAACCTATTTAGGAAGGCCACCCTCGGTGCCCCCGACCGGGATCGAGCCCCGATCTCCCCGTCTTCGGCAATCTAGTTTAACATGAGAGTGACGCCTTAGAACATATGGCCATCGAATCGGTTGAATGAAGAGCGTTGAAATCGAATTGAGATATACCAATGGTAGTAGGTTCCAAATTTCACTTAGCCCCAAAATAAACTAGAGCCATTTGGAGTCCAATGTTTCATATTTCTGTGATATGAGGTCTAGTTACAACGTTCATCACCCGTCTAGAGGGCCAGTCAGTCTCACCCCACGAATAACACCAAGCTTGAGTGGGTAATAGTTCGAACCAGACGTCAAATCATGGTATCGACGGTGTTCTATACCTATAGTCTATATCAGAGGTTCAAGTTCTCGTCTAGGGGGCCAGTCAGTCTCACCCCACGAATAACACCAAGCTTGAGTGGGTAATAGTTCGAACCAGACGTCAAATCATGGTACCGACGGTGTTCTATACCTATAGTCTATATCAGAGGTTCATAAACTTTTTATATTCGCGACCCCTTTTCATAAGACAGAATTATTAATGACCTCAGGATGTAATGGTTGAGTTTTTTTTATATTCTAGAATCAGTTTTTGAGCAGTTTTAAATCAAATAAAAAGAAGAACATAGCCTATTTATTATAATAAATGCAAATGCAGTTATATATAATATAATGAATTAAATGCCTATAATTTCCAATCTTTAAATGTTGAGGAAAAGATAAGAAAATTAAAAAAGGTAATTTACACACATAATAATAATAATAATTGGTAAATATATATTTTTTTAAATGATGTGAATGAATGCACTTTCTTATTTTGACATAGTAAATTCAGTTTTAACAACTGCTCTTTTCAACCAATTGAAGACTTTAGTTCATCTTATTTGATTATACAAATGATCATCAAAATTGTTTTCGTGTGATCATGACAGGTGGCAATTATTTGTGCAATCAAATAAACAAATACATAATTTAAAGTTGTCTTGTATTATAAATTATATAGTATTTTTTAAGCACCAAGTCTCACAACCAGTTCACTAATCATACTAATGGTTTATAGGCTTAAGAAGTCTTAATTTAGAGGAAATCCACACGCATTTGAGTGAAGGGAGAGTGGAAAACAATTGAGGAAAAAACTCAGTCCACCGGTCTACGGAAAGTTCTATATTAAATATTTCATTTACTCACATCAATCCATGCTTGCTGCACCCCCTAGAATATTTGTCACGACCCCTTTGGAGGCCGTGACCCACAACTTAAGAACCTCGACTCTCTATTATTTTAAAAAAATTGTAAATGAGACCAAAGAAATTATTTTACTATAAAAAATGCAAGGCCTTTTAAATAATTATTTTAAAATTAAAAAACTACCAAACTGATCCCAATTTCGCTGTTGTCAAATTAATAAGGCAGATAGTTAAATCCTTGTGTCACGTCTGAAATAAAAAACGAACCTAATTAATGTTCACGTTGATACCTAAAACCTGACACGGTCGTAGCGCGTACTTCCTATAAGGCCTAAAGAGGCTAGAGAGAGAGAGAGAGTATGAAACGAACGTCCAGTGTTTTGAAACCAGTTATTTAGAGTATTTCAGTCAGGACTGCCAGCGGGAGAAGGATCTGAATTGCTATCGCTACGCCATTGCTAAGTGATCATTGACATAGCTATAGTAGGATTCTGGTGAGAAGAATATTTTAGAAAATACAAATATATTTTTTTGGGTCAATTTTTTTATAGAAAATACTGATATATTTTTCGGGTAAAATCTTTTAGAAAATACCAGTACTGAAATATTTTTTGGAGTCGAATGTAATTATTTTATACACGTATAAAAAATGACAGCTAAAATCACATGTTTTAACGTTTAAATAATGATGATTGTTTTAGTAAATGTTGTAACTGTCTATGAATGAATCGGACTGTAGATAGCCGTGTAGCAGGTATGCGACAAGGCCACATCTTCCCACGGTTCAACAAGTGTCAGTGGATCAAGGAGTTTGTGTGGACACAGCCGAGGGACGTCACCTTCCTTCTTTTTACTGTGTGCAGAGAATAGGAGCTCCTGGGGACTTGGGTCGCCAGTACTGGCCGACTGAGGCTTGTAAGCAAACCAATCTACAAGGAAAAGGATGGGAAGGGTGCTAGTTGGCTGAGGAGAAAGCTGAGGAGGATGAAGAGTGCTCTAACTAGCTGAGGAGAGAGGATGAGGAGGATGTATAATTCTCTAGCTAACTGAGGAGAGAGGATGAGGAGGATGTATAATGATCTAGCTAACTGAGGAGAGAGGACGAGGAGGGTGAATAATGCTCTGAGGAGAGAGGATGAGGAGGGTGAATAATTCTCTAGCTAACTGAGGAGAGAGGACGAGGAGGGTGAATAATTCTCTAGCTAACTGAGGAGAGAAGATGAGGAGGATGTATAATTCTCTAGCTAACTGAGGAGAGAGGATGAGGAGGATGTATAATTCTCTAGCTAACTGAGGAGAGAGGATGAGGAGGATGTATAATTCTCTAACTAACTGATGAGAGAGGATGAGGAGGATGTATAATGCTATAGTTAGCTGAGTAGAGAGGATGAGGAGGGTGAATAATGCTCTAACTAGCTGAGGAGAGAAGATGAGGAGGGTGAATAATGCTCTAACTAGCTGAGGAGAGAAGATGAGGGTGAATAATGCTCTAACTAGCTGAAGAGACAAGAGTAGGATGAAGAGTGTTCAAGCTAGATTAAGAGACTGGATGAAAGAGTTAATAGTGCCAGTAACATAGAATTCTAACCTAAGACAGCAGAATGAGGTGACATTTCATCTTCAGTTATGCCCTACTCTCCTTTCGAAGTATATCAAACAAATAGTTTAGTAGTCCAAATCTCAATAAGAGTTAAACATATATAAATTATTGGAAACTGGGTTTGTCCTAGGCTTGGGTTGGTTCAGGGCCTTACTGAGGTGTATGGGTGTTTTGTGCCGTTTAATTCCACTGCGCCACCTCCCACAAAGATGTATTATAAACAATATATTTTTGAATTATTTCTCAATCATAAGTTAGTAACTAATTGTAGTTTAAAAAAATTAGTTCCACTTGCAACAAGTATTATGATAAAAAAAACTTTAAAGGGATGTAATGTCAACAAAATTATTTAAATCTAGGACAGACTCCCCACAAAAATAATCCTGATTACGGCCTTGGGGATGTTCAGTTCTTTTGTACTTAAGTTATGCAGGTCCTCCACTTAAAACAAACTTTAGTTTAACTAATCAATATTCAATACTTTATTTGATTAAGTAATTTTGAAAAAATAACTTCTTAGTATGCGTTTGACCTGAACAAGTGCAACAAAAAAAGTTCTTACTTCTTGGTAAATAAATTGACATGGTGAATTGTAAATATTTGAAATTAAAAGTAGTTACTTATTTTCTAAATACATTTTACAGCTACATTTAAGTTTTTTTAAATATGAATTATTTATTCTTTAGATAATATTAAGAAACATGTTTTGGTGTACAAAGTGACTTAAGATTAGTTTGAGTACCTAACATGGAAGAATGAGAGTGAGCGATAGAGGAAGGGAAGTAGAAGGTTCAGTTTGCAGCAAAGTTAGGATTACTAGGCCTATATCCAGATCCTGTAAAAAGAGTACATTCTAAATATGATGACCGGAGAGGTGTGGGGAAAGGTCGGTATTGTTCTCTCACATTTTTACCAATGTGAATGCAAATATCACTTAGCTTATTATTTATTCAGTGAGGGAATTTAAAATTGTGAGGAAAATTTAAGGGAATTATATATTCAGTCAAGGGAATCTATCTAAGGTAAAGAAATTTTGTCTTAAGTGCACTCTTTTCAAATAGTGTCAACACTGTTTTAGTGGGCAACTTTAATATAAAAATTGTGTATATTAGAAAATTTAATTGAGTATAACATTCATTAAATAAGGATCAATAATAGTTTTATTTATGTCTAGATAATACTATTAAATCAAAATAATATACGACTTGTTCTGGACTTCAAGAAATCCATTTTGGTTTTCCATACAAAAACTATGAAAAGTTTAAAAAAAAAGTATGTTTGATTTTAATACCTCAAAAAGAGTATGGTTGGTTAACCTTAGCAAAGTAGAGTAGATAGGAAATCAAGAACTACACCTAATTTCATCGCTGAGGGAACTGCATGCTTATTACTGAGCAAAAGTGTTGTCATTCTTTTGTTTTCTATGATCATTCTTCCTTCGAATGTATATCAAATTTGGCAATGCTGGGCTGTCGTTGACAGTAGTTGGTGCTTCTTCCTCCAGCAAAGTCATAAAGTGACAGTAGTCTGAGTCTCATGTTCCTAATAGCTAGCTCAAAAACATTGACTAAATAAACTCATATTTTATTATTACTCTGTGTAGAAAAATATTTGTTTTTGATCACATTAAGATTTAATGTGTATGTGTTGGTTGTGTGTGGGTTTTTTTGCCGTAAAGTTGTGGAATTAAAGTTATGTGCATATTAATATATTTATTTGAATAATAATGTATTGTTAACAGTTAAAATATAACACAAATTATGGCATCTCCGGCTTGTTACAAACAATTATATCCCAAGAGGAAAATATTAAGTAGTAAAGAACTTGTTCAGTAAATCAAGTGTCAATGCAGACTGCAGAAGCTACATGTGTGTCTTATAAGTTAGTAATCTCTATTAAACAAGAATTCAAAACTAAGGGAAAGTTACTGACACCAATCAAAAAAGGAAATAACTGTACTCAAATGAAGCGTTTGGATAAATATGATACTTTTACTCAAGCAGTAATTCGCAGAAAGTTACATTCACTTTACCGTAACAATGAATTACCTACCTTAAAGAAAATTAAAACTTTGATTGATATTGATAGTGACCTGCCTAATTTTCTGATTAAGAACAATTAAGAATGTAATTTATAGCATTTAGTGTGAAATGCATGTTGTAACATATTTGTTTGTATATTATTATGAGGAAAAAATCTGTATACATAAAATAGTTTTAAGCATAATTACGTGGGGAATAGAAAAAGTTAATAAACTTCACTCTTGAAAAAAATACGATTGTGGAAATAGTTATTAATGTTTCTAGAAAAGGCTGTACACCAGATAGGAAAATGTTTTTACCTGTCAATTGAACCCCCCAACCTGCACAATGCTGCATTGTTTACAATGAGGTATTTCCAAATAAACCCTCCTCCCTCACTTCCCAACAACCGAAAGCTAGAAGGTTTGGCAACCAGTACCAGAGAGAGAGAGAGAGGGAAGATAAATTTTTTCTCCATAAGACCTGCAATTCCCTCAGCTATGAAATTAGGTGTAGTAAAGTGAAATTTGTAAATGACCCATTCTTCATTTGTTTGCTTTCTCTTAGTGAAGAAATAAAAAAATTGAGGTTTGGTTGTAATTTTTCTAGAATTGGGTTAAAATAAACACTAATAATGGTCAGAACGACAACGGTACAGTACTAATGGTAAAAAGGTTATTCATGTCTACCGGTAGGCTACCTACTACAATATTAATAATCATCTTGAATCAAGAAAATGCACACCTATATGAATTAAATGTTATATAATAAAACAACTATCCACTCGACATAATGTGTTTTAAATAGGGACCCGGTCTAAAGGACTTATTAAAAAGTTGGCAGCCAGGAAGTCTAACTGCTCACCAGCTAGAATAAGAACCAAAATGTCTTTGGTAATAAATGAAAAAGGTATGTATAGTTACCAACTATGAGACTAATGGTAAGGTTATGATGTATTAACTTAAAAAAACTTTGACTGCATTGAACATAACCTTAATATTACCATTTAATGCAACTCCTTGGCAAACATTTTTTGGAGTTCTGGTATGGCTCTATATTTAGAAAGGTCATATGTAGGCCATACTGTTTTTTGGGGTGATGTCCTGTGGTCCTACACTCCTAGCCAGAGCTGAAGCCATTTTACTGATCAGGCTAAAACTTGGTATGTAGGGTTCTCAAAAGTTTCCCCAGAAGGATTTTTTGGAATTAGCTATCCAACCATAAAAATTAAGGGTAGTATACTTAAAGGCAAACAGAGAAGAAAGCAATTTATTTTCAAACTCCACTAAATTATTTTTATTAGAGACATTGTTAAACATTACAAATAAAATGGCGCATCTCATTTTATCGGGGAAATAACTGGGAGGTTACTTCATATAAGCAGATACCTCCAATTTTAATATATACGCTACTCTTTGAGATAAGAAATAACTTATTATTGCAAAGTTTTAAAACTATTAAAGGTAAAAAACTTTTATTTGAAATATATTTTTATAAAACCAATTGTTTCTGAGTTACAAAAAAGTATATTTTTTTAAATGAAGGTCTGAGAAGTAAGGCGTTCTTCGGTGAACTGAGATGTTACTTTTCCCACAATATGTTTATGTAACAGTCTATATTATTTCATTTAGAGTCTATGGTGGAATAGGCTTTTTTTCTATTATGTTTCTGCAACAATATATAACATATTATTTTAATCTATTTTGAGTTTTATGTCAATGTCTCCGTTTTTAGGCATAGGAGCAAGAAAGTATGGTATGTTCAGTGCACCGAACCATTTATTTTTTTAAACATATAAACAATATGTAATGATACTGATTTGGACCCCTCTCATATATGTAAAAAGTCATGGACGAAGGTATTTTTCTTCAATAAATTGTATGTAAATTATTCTTTTAAGACTTTATCCATGAAGCATCACGCGCTTTTCAGAAATAATGTCGAAGGATTGCACCATTAAGACTTATTTTTTTTCTTTCAAAAAGTAACTCCGTAGTGTTTACAAAAAAAAAAACAAGTGCCGGTAGCTCCCTATACCCAATAGGAAGCTAGCCTTCATGACACTTGTTGCCAGGACGCTTTAAATTTGTTGGTTTTGACACTGGTCACTGGAGGTCCAAGAGGCAAGGGGTAGGTCATATATAAGATGCTTGTGCGTATGAATATATAGATAGTAGTACATAAATCTACACAGTGCTGGCGACATAAACCTAGAGACCGTGTAATATCACAACAGTGCCACTAACTTAATTACAAAGAGTACACAGAAAATAACCTGTAGTTCAACGAAATTTTTATAATTTTACATAATATATTCGCCATCTATCATCTTAATAAACCGTGTGCAACATCAAAAGACTTGTTTATTTGATACCGTTATTGATATTGATAATGTTCAATCACAGGGCACTATCACGATTACAATCCGTACTGCTTTAATTAGTGCTCGATCACGGGGCAAATATCAGCTAATTAAATGGTAATCATTGTAATTGGCACTCGATCACGAGGCTATACATACCAATTATATCTCAATAAATCCATATCATCATAAATATACATACTAAAAAAATTGTCAACTTTGTGATTTTTTTTTTTGTAAAAGAGTCCTTACACAATCAATATTATTGTGTAAATAATACTGGTGAAAGGCTCTTCTAACGGCTCAATATTATTACTGCGCAATATTTTAAACTGTATAAAGGTTTAAATAAAGGGAGGAAAAAGTAACAAACATGTTATATTGATGTAGTTTCAATAGAAATCCAATTCACTATAGTGGTTGAATGGTCTAAGGCTTCAATCCTGCAAGAGACTGGACTACACATGATGAGGCTATCAGGGTTTGTAACCTGGTCAGGTATATCAAGGGTAGTTTATCAAATAATTTTCTACTCTCCCTCCATGCAAATGCGAGTACACTCCCTATAAATTCAACCTTCCTCATCCTAACACAAACACATTAGCATAATTTGTGTGTGTATTATATATCGAATCCTCGTATCCCTTAAATTCTATGGTATTTGAGAGATAAGAGATTTGTAAAAATCCCAAAATAGTATCTTGAATACAATTATAAAAACCTTCACCGAATATAACAATTTTGACCCATTGGTAAAAAAGACTTGTGTAGTTGGGAGGGTAACCAAATCCCCGAAAAGGAAACTATTGTACTAATATAATTTATTTACTATAATCTCTTTGTTGCTTATAATGTTTGTCATTTGTCTGTGGCTCCAGGCCTTAAATAACTTTTTTTAATTCAATTTTAAATATTTTTCTCAATTCAAATAAAATTGCCAATTTTTATTTAAAGATTCAAGGATTCAAGATTTGAAAGAAAATTTAATATTCGGAATGAAGAATAAAGGATCTGGCCCCCCAGCGCCGTCCCCGTCCCCCAAAGCGGTGCCTGTGTGTGCGCGCACGCGCGTGTGTGTGTGTACCAGACCGAGTAGTGAGACACAGTGACAAAAAATACCTAGCTCCAGTTGGTTTTCCCAATATAGTTCCATGCCATTCTATGATTTCATGGTTATTTATTACACAATAATTTAGTTTAATGGTTCCTTTATAAAAGCAAACCACCATTATTTTGCCTCAAAGCTACTAAAACCGACATGAGAAATTGCAAATGAATAGATTATTGGTGACCTGGTGGTCTAAGGGTAAGGTGTCAGATCTCTGTGCTGGGGGTCAGGGGTTCAATCCTCGGTCGGCACAGATTTATCTGATTGCCAAACTCTTCCTTCACCTCTGACAAGACGTGTATTAATCACAACTTGTGAATGTGAGGAATGCCAGGCCACCACCGTGGTTCGGATTCCACGTTAAACTGTAGGTCCTTCATTTCATTTCATCCCTTAATCACCCTACCATTACACATTAGCGTAAGTGCGTATAACCCGAACGGGTAGTAAGACGCGATGATGATGATAATAATATTATTAATAATAATAATAATAATAATAATAAATTATTTATCAGATTGGTCAGAGTAAATGAGTAGAATACTATGTAGGCCTAAGTTTAAGTTAAGTCAGTCCTTTATATCTTGATTCAATTAACATCATTCTGGGCCAATTAAGAACATGGTATGAAGGGCAGTATCTAACAGTTACTAAAATTACCTTTAACATCTAGTTATCTATGTCTGTTACTTTTGATAGCTATTACCAATAGGCATAATGATAATTATAATAGTACAGTAGACTTTGATGAATGCCAACCACAATATTTTTTTATAAATCACTCTTTTTACCTTGCCTTTATATATATAGATAGATAGATAGATAGAGATATACTGTATGTATTTTAGCTAGATATATTTGTATTTGTGTAATGAGAAGGTTAATTTATAGAATAAATGCTGGCCCAACTGGAATCAGTACTGGTAATTGGTAAAGATGTCAGACTTTTATTTTACCCTTGGTAATTGTGTATCTTTAAAAGTTTTAAATGAACTTTTAGGACACAGCATATTATACATAAAGCATCAGTGTATAAGCATGAAGATTAGACTTAGGACTGCTGTGTATTATTTGCACATACAAATTGTAACCGTTTGTGTGATTGTGTAATATTAGACTGTTTATTGATACTTTTAGAAAATTGATTATTAATGGCAATCTTATGTCCAGGTAATTAAGAGAAAAATAACATTCTGCCTAGAGAGAGGAGAAAAGCCCACTCCTACTCCATCCAGCTAAGATTTAAACTCAAATCTCAATCCCCTGTGTAAAGTAGGTCATGGGCCTATTGTTTATTAGTAAAGAAACATTAATAAAAACATGATTGGTAGAGCTATTGCCGTATGATACCTAATCAAGGAAGTTATTTGTCAACCAATTGTATTAGTCCATGCAAATTGACAATATCAGATCCAGGTAAAATACATGTTGTGGTATTCACATTAATCGCAAAAGCAAGGTCAAACTTCTAAATACGAAAGCCTTAATTCTACTTTTGATCACAGCATCCTGTGCTTGCAATGCTTCATTAGATGCAAGATAATGGGTAATTTCAACAGAATCATAATACGACCTAACTAAAATAGCTACACCTAAAAATGTTACTAAGAGCTTCTTTCAATATTGGTATAAGTAATAACTACAAAAGGTTAACCTAAATATTACTCCTTTTAGCTCCTTTCAATACACTAAAAATAGCCTAACTATTATAAGTAAAATACCTAAATACTCTTACACATTGGCTTACCTACCATAGTTTCTTTTAATAAATTAATATATGGTACGGCATACCGCACAGACTTTCTCTCTCTTTCTATAAACTCGTAAGATTTCTGAACGGAATAATGTACATTGTATCATCACCACTCCACATAAGAACACGCATAAAATAATATACAATGATATATAATCAATGAGAAAAGAGGCGCATCTTTGTCCACCTAAGAGCATTTCAAACAGTTTAATGTCTTCCACAAGGGTCAACACTTCGTATTAAAATTTCGATTTCTGGTTAAAATTTTAACATTTTATAAGGTGTTGCAGATCTTCAAGTCATCGCATTGATATTTAATTATTCATTTATACATTTTGACCAATAAAAAATGTAAATATTGACTATTGAGTCTAAAATGGAGATAGATCATTGCTGTGCAAACATTTCTCCTAAGAGCTTTAAGGAAAAATAACATACTTTTTTTAGATACTTACTTATATTTAATTACTCTATGGCATTGGAGAATTATTGCGTTAAGACTTAAGTAGTATATGTTTACAACTAAAGCTCACAAAATTGTATTAATATATTTGCAAATATCTCAGAAACTGTTGCTTTTATAAAAATATATGTCAAATAAAAGTTTTTTATTTCTAATAGTCCTACAATTTTGCAATGATAAGTTGTTTAGTTTCTCAAATAGTTGTGGAGATACGGAAATTAACGCTTCTGTAAAGTACCCTAAAAATCATTTTCATAGGAAAATGAAAATAGCCAGTTTATTTATAATCTTAATCAACGCCTAGATACGAATTTTAATCAAAATCGTTTGAGCAGATTTTGAGAAAACCAAATTTTTCTCTTTTCGCCCTTCAGTAAACTACCCTTAATTTTAAGTTTTTATAGACACACAGACAGACGGCATTGCAAAGACTATTTTTTAGGGTTCGGGGGGTCATGAGACGTCGACATCCATCAACATTTCAGGTTAGTTTTTTTTAACGGTCGCAATACTTAAACTTTAATGTCCAAAAAGTTAAAAAAATTCATATAATTGCGTATAGATTGAAAGTTATTGATTTTATAAAAATATGTTTCGGATAAAATATCTGTATTATAAATATATATACATATTTGTAATGCTAAGTAATTTCATATCTCAAATAGTTTCGGAGCTATTATAAAAAATGTTAATTGACGCATCAGACCGGAGCCCTTAAAGCCATTTTGCCGAAATATTGAGGGTAGCCATTTTGTTTGGAATATTTATTAATGTTTATAAATGAAATTTAATCAAAATCGTTAGAGCCGATTTTGAGAAAATCGACTTTTTCTCTTTTTGCCCTTCAGTAAACTACCCTTAATTTTAAGTTTTAATAGACACACAGACAGACGGCATTGCAAAGACTATTTTTTAGGGTTCGGGGGGTCATGAGACGTCGACATCCATCAACATTTCAGGTTAGTTTTTTTTACGATCGCAATACTTAAGCTTTAATGTCCAAAAAGCTAAAAATATATATATAATTGCGTATAGATTGAAAATTATTGATTTTATAAAAATATGTTTCGAATAAAATATTTGTATTATAAATATATATACATATTTGTAATGCTAAGTAATTTCATATCTCAAATAGTTTCGGAGCTATTATAAAAAATGTTAATTTACGCATCAGACCGGAGCCCTTAAAGCCATTTTGCCGAAATATTGAGAGTAGCCATTTTGTTTGGAATATTTATTAATGTTCATAAATGAAATTTAATCAAAATCGTTAGAGCCGATTTTGAGAAAATCGACTTTTTCTCTTTTTTCCCTTCAGTAAACTACCCTTAATTTTAGGGGTAGATATCCAATTCCAAAAACCCCTCGGGGCAACCCTATGAAAACCCTAGATATCAAGTTTCAGCTCAATCGGTAAAATAGTTTAGGCTCTAGTTGGAGGTACAGACAGACAGACAGACAGACAGACGGAAATTCAAAAACCACTTTTTCGGATTCAGGAAGTCATGAAACGTCAAAATTTATCAAAATCTCGAGTTCAATTTTTTTGACGATCACCATACTTTCTCTACCTGTAAGATAGAGAGAAAGTAAAAATGAATCATACAAGTTAACTTAGCGAGTGCTATTCATAGATCTTTTCAATACATATAATAACTAACAGTGGCAATGGGAGTTTATTTGTGTAGGGGGTGGGGAATCAGCAAAATAATAGGATTTGAAGGGTAAATTTTATCCATGGAGTAGGAGGGAGTGAGTGACCCCAGCCTTCCCTGGTTTCACAACCACTGGATAACTATTACAGGTCGACTTAGACATTGCTAATCATAGTTTATTTTAATACATTAACGGTAACTAATACAGGCTGGTCTATATATTGCCATACATAGGTTGTGTGCATGCATGTATGTTCATTTTATAGGTAGGCCTACTAGATAAAATTGATTTAAAAAAAAACCAAATGTTATTTAAAGATTACAGTTCTTCTAAATGAAATTTTGACAGTAGAAGTGTTTATAGGTAAATATTGGGGATGTGCCGATGAATTGTTATCGGGTGATTATTAGTGCATCAGCGATTATTATGTCAATCTTTTTTTAAAGTAGACTTTTAATCATAATTTTTTAGGTATGAGTTTAGTGATCAAAATCGCACAAAAATAAATATAGACCCTAAATAAAAAAATATAAAACAAGAAATATAAGTTCATACCATTGATAAACTAACAATCTAGTTCCAACTTTCACTAGCTATGCATAAAATATATTTTTGTATGCATACAATCTTTTTGTATTAATTACATTAACTGTTATTATTCTCTTGAACGTATATCCCAAAAGTTATTAATAATCGATAATCAAGATTAATTGATGTAAATAATCTTAACATGAACAATTATTCTAAACAATCGATATCGGTTTTACTGAATCGGCACACCTCTGATAAATATTGTTTGTGTTAAAAATAGTATTTGTAGCCCTACATAACCGGAGGTTTTTTTCATGTAAGAGTGTAATTTTATACTTATTCAATCTATGGAAGTGGTTCCCAAACTTTTTGAATGGTGTATCACCTGAACAATTTCCGTCATTTTGGGTACCCCCAAAGATAATGCCAAATATTTATTTTATTTTGGTATATTGTAATTGTGCCCAGGGATTTGTCACTCGGTAGGGCGCATCACGCCACCGAGAAGAAATGTTTGTTGTATGCTTCTTATGAAATCAAATGGTGCAACATCCACTATAGTGCGGCGCATCTCAATGCACAAAAGTGACTTGTGGAATTTCCGTTCCAAAAGTCTCAAGGTTTCTAGAGCAGAACTTTTTCCTTTAGACACACCCCAGATGTGTGTGTGTGTTGGTGTTGGTGTTGGTGTTGGTGTTGGTGTTGGTGTTGGTGTTGGTGTTGGTGTTGGTGTTGGTGTTGGTGTTGGTGT